>JAFFST010048756.1:82030-102629 GCA_022414735.1 Noturus placidus
TCTAATTGTCTAGTGGTTTGTTTTAAGGTACGCGTTTGATCATTATACCATGGTGCTAATTTTTTCCTCTCTAATTACTTTTCTTTTGAGTGGAGCCACTCTATCTAATGTGTAGCGGAGAGTTGACTCTAAGCTTATAGTCGCATTATCGAGGTCTATCGGTTCGGACGATGATCCAAATCTAATTTATGTTTCTGAGAGACTATTTATGAAGCTCGTTGCAGTAGCTGCTGTGAAGGTACGTTTCACACGGGAGCGAGGTGAGGTGGAAATATAATGATCAATATGAATTGTAGACGAGATAAGATAATGAGACAATTTCAGACTGGGGATGAATTTCAGGATTTTCTATATTTAGTCCATATGTTAGTATGAGGTCAAGAGTGTGACCACCATTATGGGTCAGTCCAATTACGTTCTGCTTAACCCCTACTGAATCTAAGATAGATACAACTGCGATTCTCAGAGGGTCTTCTGGATTGTCAAAATGAATATTAAAATCACCGACGATTAAGGCCTTATCTACAGAAATAACCAGGTTCGAGATAAAGTCTGCAAATTCACTAAGGAATTCAGTATATGGCCCTGGGGGTCTGTAGATAATAATTGGAGTAATTGGTTTATTTTTTGTGGCTACATAAGTTATTTTTGTATAAAGAATTTCAAATGAATTAAATTTATTGCTAGGTTTATGTTTGACGTCTAGATTTTGACTATGGATTAGTGAGACACCTACTCCTCTACCAGTTAAACAAAGCTGGTGTACATCCAGGAGGACTGGATTACTGGATGACTATATACTCATTTGGTTTAATCCAGGTTTCTGTTAAACACATAAAATTATATTCCTGATCAGTAATAGTTTCATTAACAATAAGAGCCTTAGACGCAAAAGATCTAATGTTTAATAATCCTAACTTCAGATAAAAGATGCTGGATTTACATTCACTGTGATTTAATTTTATGTTAATTAAGTTGCTAAAACAGACTTTCTGAATTTTTCTATGTTTTGGTAAAGCTCGGGGAACAGAGACAGTCTCTATAGTATATATTATGGGTTTTGGACTATGTATTGAATAATGTTTATGATTAGAGTTGTTATTGTTGGAGGATGTACTTACGGTAAGTAGTCACTTGTAGTGGAGCGCCTTGGCAATGTTGTCCGGCAGCAGTTCCGCTCCGAGGATGCTGGGGTGCAGGCCATCCAGACGGAACAACCTAGGATGCTCCCAAAACAAATTTCAGTTATTAGAAAAGGCTAGATTCTGTTCATTACAAAAGGAAACTAGCCAGTCATTTAAAGCCAGAAGTCTACTGAACCTTTCAGCTCCCCGTCTGTAGGTGGGAAGAGGTCCAGAGATGACGATCTTCGTGGTGGGTGCGCTGCCTCGAACCATCTCGATCAGGGTGGCGAAGTCCCTCTTCAGCACCTCCCTCTGCCTCAGCTTGATGTCGTTCGCCCCCGCGTGCAGCACAACCACTTCAATGCGCTCGTCCTTCTTCAGGATCCTGGATACCTGCACAGAGACATCAAGGACACGAGCACCAGAGAAACAGTGTGTGTGCACTTTACCTTTGCCTGAAGTGACGCGGACGTTCCATACGATGGAGTCCCCGACGATCACGGTGTTTGTTCTGGTCTGACGGAGAGGGGCGAAGCGGTTCTGCGTTGGGATCAGGAACGCCGGTGGTGTAGAGGCCCTCACCTTTCGCCGCTCAGTCACCCAGGGTCCATGGTGCTTCGGCGTGGGCGTGACGGAGACCTCAGCTGGGTAGGTCCTCGCCCTATGAGCACAGTCCCTGCACAGAGAAGCACACGGCGTGTAGGGCTTGGGAGTGCTGATAACATGCTGTGAGCTTACCTTGAGGGTTTCCAGTGTGGTTTTTCGCTCTAGTAGCTGGGACTGCCTGTCGAGTAGGCCGCGAATCTGCTTCTCCACATCCTCCAACTCCAAAAGCACCGTGTGCCGCTCGAGCGAGTCCTCATCTGCACTCAGAACAGAGGAAATAATAGACATATTAAACGTGGGAAATAGACAAGGTTAGCAGCGGGTAATGCTAGTGAAACGGAGACAAAGCTAGCAGTGGCTAATGCTAGTGAATGTAAACAAGGCTAGCGGTGGCTAATACTAGCGAGCTATAAGCTAGTCACGGATGTTACGATTGTTTTATTTAAATGTATTTTTAAGTTATATTTGTATAATGTGAGACAGATAGTTATAAGAACAGAAAAAAGAAAAGTAATATAATAGTGTCCGCTCAGGAGACACTGCTTCCTGCTGCTGACGCTGCTTCCTGTATTAAGTGATACCCAGTATCATCAGCATAACAGTGGATATTAATCCCATGTTTTCTAATAATATTTCCAAGGACCAGCATGTATAAATAAAACAGCATGGGGGCCTAACACCAATCTTTGCAGCACACCATTCCTTACTTCCTTTATGTTAGAAAGTTCATCATTTAAACAAACCAATTGGTAGCGGTCAGACAAGTAGGATCTAAACCATTTTAATGCCTGTCCCTGAATACCAATGTAGTTTTGTAATCTATTTAAGAGTATACAATGATCTATGGTGTTGAACATAGAACTAAGATGAAGGAGAACAAGCAGTGAAATACAGCCTTGGTCAGATGCTAGATGTAAGTCAAGTGCAGTCTCTGTGCTCTTATAAGGCCTTATTGAACACCTGATTGAAATTCTTCATAGATTCCATTATTCTGCAAAAAGGAGCATAATTGAGAAGATAACTTTTTCTAATATTTTAGATATAAATGGAAGGTTTGATATTGGTCTGTAATTTTCTAGATTACTAGGCTTTACTTGTGGTTTCTTAATGAGAGGCTTAATAACCGCCAGCTTGGATGTTCTCAGGACATGACCTAGAGATAACGAGGAGTTAATAATATTGAGAAGAGGCTCTCCTACTACAGGAAGCAACTCTTTCATTAAATTAGTGGGTATGGGATCTCCAATACATGTGGTTGATTTTGATGTGTTAATAAGTTTTGTAAACTCTTCCTGTCCAATAGCGGTAAAAGACTGCAATTGTACTTGGAAGACAATATTGGAGACTAAAACCTGTGATGCTGCTGTTAGTTGTACATTTCCAATTATATTTCTAATCCTTTCAAATTTCTCAGTAAAGAAATCCATGAAGCCATTATTACTAAACTATGTTGGAATAATCAGGTTGGGTGACATCTTATTATTTGTTAATCTAGATATTGTCCATCCATCTATCCATCTGCTATACCGCTTATCCTTCCTTCAGGGTCACGGGGGAACCTGGAGCCTATTTATGGAGCATGGGGCACAAGGTTCGGTACACCCTGGACAGGGTGCCAATCCATTGCAGGGCACAATCACATACACATTCACACACCTATTCATACACTACGGACACTTTGGACATGCCACTCAGCCTTCCATGCAGTCTTTGGACTGGGGGAGGAAACTGGAGTACCCACGGGAAACCCCCGCAGCATGATGAGAATATGCAAACACCACACAGACAGGGCCACGGTGGGAATCAAACCCCCGACCATGGAGGTGTCTAGATATCTAGATATTGTTTGAAATAAAAACCTAGAATTGTTTTGGTTACTTTCTATGAGTTTACAAAGATACTCTGACCTAGCAGCTTTTAGAGCCGGTCTATATCTAGACATACTGTCCTTCCATGCAATTCGAAAAACCTCTAGATGAATCTTTTTCCATTTGGCTCAAGATTACGAGTTGCTCCCTTGACAGCATGAGTATGACTGTTGTACCACAGTGCACATTGGTGTGTGACTGTGTGTGTGTGTGTGTGTGTGTGTGTGTGTGAATGAGTGAATGAGACACAGTGTAAAGCGCTTTGGATAAAAGTTATATAAGTGCGCCATTTGCCATTTAAGTGCATGACAAAATCTCAAGCTTCTGGGGTAAACCATGAGCATTATTCATAACCCCACGATGTTGGATTATTCGGCCATTGTGGGGATGACCAGCATGGCTATTTAGCTATGCTTAAGGTGGAGGAGGCGCTTGCAAGCTACCTCTTTCCACCGACGGCAGGTAATTACGAGGGCCAACTTGCATCCAAGCCATGTAAAAAAAGAAGCAGGGCTACCAAGCAGACCTGCTGAGTGAGCTCGACATATGGCGACATTCAAAGCCAGTTCTCTCCCTGTTGTCTCGAGCTCACCCGGACATCCACGAGTGGAGCCTGAGCCAGCACTAGTGTGAACAAGACCCAGAAGGTGGATATGGCAGCGGCCAACCCCCGCAGACAGCCAGGGGAACCGGGCGGCCACAGTCGCGGTCTGCTACAAGCAAGCAAAGAAGAGCAGTCCTGAGGGGCCATGCAGGGATGTATCTGGGGACATGAGGTTGTTGGAGCAGGTAGCCCCCAGTGCTACTGTAGGGCCTCCACTAGCCAAGACGTGCCCAAGTTTTCAGTGTTCTCTGGTTAGCGAGCTGTCACAGGGCAATGAAAACCTGATGCTTTCCCTGCAATAGAATATGGAATAGTTAAAGTCACTAAAAGACCATTCGGCAGAGTGCAAACTACTGCCAAATGTGTCTCCAGGGCGTCTGTCAATCATAGAAGGGTTACCGGGTCCAGTTTATAGCTCAACTCCCCCATTCACAGGTGTGCTCACCACAGCAGTCAGCATAGATCAGAGCCCGACGTTAGCGCAGGAAGTAAGTTCCCTTTTGGAGAATGCGGCCATAGAACATGTACCTCGTTCCCGAAGGGAGGGAGGATTACAGCCCTTATTCCCTGTTCCCTGTGCATGGTGTCAGATGGCTGAGGCCATCTGCAGGTTGCGCTTGCCTTCCTGGGACCTTCTGTAGTCCTGGAAGGTCTGCCGGGTGCCCCATTTGAGCCCCTAGAGCTTGTGGTGTGAGGAATGTCAGCTAGACCCAGTGAACTGTGCAATAGCTACAGTCCTGGAGTTCATACAAAGACGTTTCTCATTGGGCTGGGCTCCTTCTACAATCAGGGTTACTTGGCCGCCATTTCGGCCATCTATGCCCCTGTTGATGGAGCCTCTGTGGGTCAACATCCTCTAACTTCGAGGTTCATGCATGGTGTCAGAAGGCTGAGGCCCATCTGCAAGCTGCGAATACCTTCCTGGGATCTTTCTGTGGTCTTGGAAGGTCTGACAGGGGCCCTGTTTGGGCCCTTATAGTCAGCCTCTGAGAAGCTTCTGACATTGAAGGTTGCACTTCTACTGGTCCTGACATCTCTCAAGCAAGTGGAAGATCTACATGCTCTCTCTGTTGCCCCCTGCTGCCTTGACTTTGCCCCTGGACTAGCCAAGGCCTTCCTGTTTTCTAGGCCGGATTATATTTCTAAAGTGTCTACAACGGCTTCCTACCCTGTGGTGTTGCAGGCCTTCTGTCCTCCTCCATTCCTCCCATCGGAACAAGAGAGGATGCACCTGCTGTGTCCGGTAAGGGCTCTCTGTACTTATGTCCACCGCTCTGGCCAGTGGCGTAAGTTGGAGCAGCTGCTGGTCTGCTTTGGTGGTGACAGTAAGGGTGATGCTGTGTCAAAGCAGCGCATCTCTAACTGGATAGTGGAAGCAATCTCTATGGCTTACGAGGTGCGTGGTCTCGTGACTTAAGGTTAGTCAGTTTCTTGTCATGTTATTGCCATGTATTCATCTGGATGTTCGTCTTCTGAAGTGGAAACTTCTTTTACTGCATCTCAAAATTTGTCATAATTAATGTGAAGCTGAAAACACAAGTTATTGCTATGTTCTTGCTACACTGACACATTCACAAATAATGGAAATAGACCCAATAAACTGCTCTGAACATTACGTTAAACATGTGCAACCTTTGACCATTTTCCAGCATCACTAGCTCCTGGGTGATGGTTTGGGTCACTGGTTTTAGATTCAAACAGGAAAACACTGGCAGTCCGGCCACGACCCAACTGTTTAAATGTGTAATGAGACCTCAGGAGGCAGTGAGAGGAGGACATGGATATCAGCTTGTGTGTGTACAGTGCATACATTTATATACTCTGTACAGAACAAGTATATTTGTTTGTTGGTTAAAAGAAAAAAAAAAAAAAAACATTTGAAGGATCAACTGTTCTTATTTTAGTAATTAATGTATATTACATCCCTATGTAGTGAGCAGATTTAGTGAATAGGAACAAATTTTAGATATAGATTTTTTGGGGGTGGATTTTTGTATGCCACAGTTACATGTAAAATTTGGTGGGAAATATCAAAATTATGATTTTAGCTCACTGCTTAAGAAAAGAAAAGAGTTCTTGCCTACCACAATATAGTGTAGAACTACTGCCATTTTTAAAAAGCACACTAAAAATGGTTAACGATTAAAATTCAAACACAACTTTTAAAGGAATTTTACAGCATTAGTTATGCATGTACCTCTTTGAGAAGCTTATCTTTTCGTGGCAGATTGAGTTCAGTGAAGTTACACTGTGTGTGTGTGTGTGTGTGTGTGTGTGTGTAGGAGTGCTGCATTGGTTATTAATCCAACCATAATCTATAATCTACGGACAGATGTTAGGTTTGGTTATGGAAAGGAATCACAGCTGGCAGAAAGATAGATCCCACCTGCATCCTGAGATCACACACATACGCTCACACTCACACAAAAGATGTTTCAATCTAATAAAAATGTAGAAGAAATGTAGAAATTAATCGTTGCAACAGTTTGTGCTACACAGCGGCGTACAATTCAATTGTGTGTGTGTGTGTGTGTTTGTGTGTTGTGTGAGAACTTTCTGGCCAATACACACGGCTTTTGACTAACTTTTGCCTAATAAAAAAAGCAACAGTAAAGATGTTAATTCACTTGTAAAGATGTTTAATGTACAACAATATCAGCACACTGTGATTCATTAAAATATATTTAGCATTTTTTTAAATTGTTTGTCAGTTCCATGGGTTTAATATATGAAAATCTGTTTTATTATTCGACAGTAATAAGTTTGAGTTGAGTCTATACTTGAGTCTGCATAATAGACCAGAGGATACCCTTGTTTCAGAGTTTTAGCATTTCAATCTTGAGAATAATAAACTGGGAGTTTACTGGGTGCCTCCATATTATTGCTATCATTGCATGTTGTTAATTATCATGACTACATGATGTGTGTTTGTTTTTAGTCAATTGGTGGATACTTCTTCAGCACTTGTACTATTTAAGTTGATTTTGCTTGGAATAAAAGTGTCAAATGAATAAAATGCAAATTTCCAGACAATAGGAAGCAGGATGAATTCTGCAAAGGTATTTTTCTTTGCATACTCTATTCTCATCTGTTCGCCACTTTCTGGCTCTGACTGGACATCTCAAATAAACAAAGCCAATAAGTAGTAAAAAGTAGCCCTTTTTACCTCTTTTGTGCAATTATGTCATTTAAACCATGACTACATGAAATAGTGTGCTTTATTTATTCATCACACATGCTTGCAAATGCTTGTGTCAACAAGTTAGAAAAGCTTTGGCATTAGATATTCCTCTAATGAAAAATATACATTCATGAGACTTCCTTTTTTCCTCAGTATTTTTCGCTTTCATCAATCAAAAGGTGAGATGCTCATCAGCCAACGTCCCTGACCACGCATACCGCCTTCATAATTTACAACTTTAAACAAATGACACATCCCTTGTTCAGTTACCTTTCTACATCAGCAATGATTACTGGTGCACGCATAATTTCCATATTTCAATTAATATTCAAATTGTATATAGCATTTTGCATGCAAATAGGTAATATATTCAGGATTAGGTATATTGCGGTTTAAATCTATCTCTCTCTCCTGCGCTACCTTAGCCTTCAGTTAATAAGCTTGGCTTTCCCAGTGAGCTCTGCTGTACTTATTAGAACACGGTATACGGAAGGCAACATGTCGCACCTCCTCAATATTATTCCTCAAAATTAATGTCGAGTCGAAAACACAAGGCCCAGTTAATTTGCGCTGACACACACATACACACACATGCATGTTGAGGCAAAGCTGCCAAACGGGCCTCCTGACTCACTGGGAGTCAGTCAAGTGTTTCAAATCTAATTTGAATATATGAATGTTTGCTTTGTCTGTTTTCCTAAAGCTGCCTGGCTCCATCAGAATGAATTGAGAGCTGGTTTGGGAATGGACTGACCAGTCTAAAGATTAGTGGCCGCTTCATGTTTCAGTTTAATAGCCATTACACACACATCAAAAACTATACCCAACCAAGGATCACCTCACTTCTTCTGAGAAAAGTTTTTTTTTCTTGAAAACACAATACAGATGACTGCTGATGGCTGGCAAGCATGCAGGTTAGGTTGTGTGCCTGTGTGAAGGAAATATTTCTCCATACCAGGAGGGGGCAATAGTCTGAATATGTAATTGAAAATGTAAACCTTATGACCCAATATCATGGATTAACCTGCCTCCCAAATTGCTTACAAAATAGCATGTCAGTATCAACACTGTCTCACACAGGGTTGAAAATTCGCAATCATTGGTGGCATGACAAGTCATATAAAATGTTATGAAATTTAAGTTTAAGTCTCTTACAGCATCATTTCTATCAAATCAACTACATTGTGAGCTCATGAGTTCAGATTATTCAAAATAGTATGCCACTTAGCGGTATTAGACATTTGTGCAGGGATTTGCACCCAAACAAATTAAACCTAACTACTATTTTCATGCCATTTGAATGTTTTTAAACAGTCTGATTAGCCATTTCTAAACATGTATATTAGTCTGGTGAAACCAACCTGATGCCACTGTGGCAGAATTCCAGAAAACTGTCACAAAATATGAAAAATTGTGTTTTGGCCAGGACATTTTGCTAACATATATACAGTGGGGGAAATAAGTATTGCATGCATCAACATTTTTTTCAGTAAATATATTTCATATGAGGCTATTCACATGAAATTTTCACCAGACATCAGTATTAACTAATGAAATATGGAAATATAAATAATTCACAACATTAAAGTCCATAAATGAAGTTATACGTAATAAAGAGGAATGGTACAGAAAAAAAAAAATAAATATTGAACACGCAAAGAAAAAGCAGTATTCAAAGGCAAGGTAAGGCAAAGAACCAGCTGAAATCCATAAGTAAATATACCTCCTATCTGTGAAATTAATATCAGCTGGGTTAGTAAATTTATGGTAACGAAAATAATTTTTGTAGACCAAGGTGTCACACAAGAAACATCTCATAATGGGTAAAAACAAAGAGCTCTCCCAAGACCTTCGCAACATTATTGTTGCAAAAACATATTGATGGAATCGGATACAGACATATTTCAAACTTTCCAGTATCACAAAATCCCCCAGTAAGTACCACTGGAGCCATTATCCACAAGTGGAAGCAGCATCACTCCATCATCAACCAGCCATGCACAGGAGCTCCTTGCAAGGGAGTCAGATGAATAGTCAGAAGAGTAGACAAGATCCAAGGACCACTCAGAAAGAGCTCCAGAAATGCTTGGAGGCAGCAGTTTACATCGTCAAAGAGAAAACAGTAGGCAATGTACTCTATTGCTCATAATCACCCAGCAACACTTCATTACTAAAGAGAAAGCATTTCAAAGCTCGTTTAAAGTTTGTACAACTCATTTGGACAATTCAATTCAATTCAATTTTATTTGTATAGCGCTTTTTACAACAGACATTGTCTCAAAGTAGCTTTACAGGAATATAAACACAGTACATACACAGTAAAAGTGAGAAATTATCCCAACTGAGCAAGACACTGAGTGGCGACAATGGCAAGGAAAAACTCCCTAAGATGTTTAAGAGGAAGAAACCTTGAGAGGAACCAGACTCAGAAGGGAACCCATCCTCATCTGGGTAACAACAGACATTCTTAAAGAGACAATTATTGCTTTATATGTAATCTGTTTTGCTTTGAAAAGCCTTTGTCCCAGAAGTCTGGATTTGGAGTAGATGAGAGCTCCATCCAAAAGTAGGACCTCCGAGACCGATCATGCAGGTCCGGAGAGCAGAAAGGACCAGGATCTCCAACATCTCCATAAACTCATGTGTAGCTCGGCAGAAGGAGAGAAGGAAAGAAAAGATTGTTAACACTGGGATTTAGCATAATGCAAAGTCTAGTCAGGGTAGGCTAGAGTGAATAAATACGTTTTAAGCCTAGACTTAAACACTGATGAAACAGGAAGTCCATCCAGAGAAACCATGTGATCAGAAACCTTAGTTCTAGTTACACAAGATCCTAACAAAAGTATTTCCGTCTTATCAGAATTTAGTAAAAGGAAGTTAGTTAGCATCCAATGCCTAATGTCCTTCACACAATACTCAACTTTATTAAGCTGCTGTCTGTCCTTTGACTTCGCTGATACATACAGCTGTGTATAATCAGCATAACAGTGGAAACTAATTCCATGTTTACGAATAATTTGACCTAGAGGTAGCATGTATAAAGTAAATAGTAGTGGGCCTAAGACAGAACCTTGTGGAACACCAAATTTAACCTTGCTACGAGTGGAGAAATCTCCATTTACATCTACGAACTGATAACGCTCGGTAAGATAAGACCTGAGCCAGGAGAGGACTGTTCCCTTAATGCCAACAACATTCTCTAATCTATCAAGGAGAATAGTATGATCTATAGTATCAAAAGCTGCACTAAGGTCGAGTAACACAAGTAACGAGACACAACCCTGATCAGTGGCCAGTAGAAGGTCGTTTACTACTTTAACTAACGCTGTCTCTGTGCTATGATGAGGTCTAAATCCTGACTGATACATTTCATGAATATTGTTCCTATGTAAGTATGAGCATAATTGCTTTGCTACAACTTTCTCTAAGATCTTAGAGATGAAAGGGAGATTTGATATCAGTCTATAGCTGGACAGTTGAGCGGGGTCAAGGTCAGGTTTTTTAATCAGCAGTTTAATAACTGCTAATTTAAAGGATTTAGGTACATAGCCAGTACTAAGGGAAGAGTTGACTATATGTAAAAGAGGTTCAGTTATTTCCTGACAAATCTGTTTAAAGAAAGAAGTTGGTACAGGATCGATTATGCAGGTTGATGAATTGGCTGAAGAGATTAGGGAAGCTAGTTCAGTCTCACTAAGGGGAGTAAAATATTCTAAACATTGATCTGATATTGATATATTATTATCTATAGGGCTAGTTGTAATACAAGCCTATGAAATACTAAGAGAGTGTAGTCTGGTCAGACGAGAGCAAAATGTATCATTTTGGCTGTCATACTACTGTTGACATTTCCGGTGTTGACTAATCAGCTTTCTGTGTGTGTGTGTGTGGTTTTCTTTTCAGAAGATTCAGATCAGAACGAATATTCAGTTCCCTGACTACGCAGGCGGCATTGCCTGATGGCCCAGATGAGCCCTCATTTGTCCGGAAAGCCCTGGCACAACTCCGGCAAATCCTGCTACCCACGCCCACATGCAAATATATGCGAGCACGCATATACACCCGCACACTCACATACACACACCCCTGAACACCACAAATAAAGTAAAACTCCTTTGGCAACCTTACAATGGCCTCTTGTTTGACCCACCCTCCCTCCTCCATTTAAGTTTTAGTAAACATGGATCATGGATCCCACACTGCAGACCAGTATCCAGCAGGAAAGTCTGACACACCAGCTCGCACACAACCTACGAGCCACGACACAATGGCCCTGAGAACAGCGACTCCCTCAGCTGCTACGCCCCTCCCTGATCCTGGCCGCGAGGTCCAACGCCTGCTTTCCCACTCTAACCCCTGAAGATGACATCGAGGCCTATGAGTGCATCGGACGCTGTGAAGATTGGGACCGTGATGAGTGGCCACGCATCCTCAGCCTGCTGCTCTCTGGGGAGGCACGCACGGCCTACTACGCCCTCTCTCAGTAGGAAGCAGCTGACTATGGAGAGATGAAACAGGGAATCCTGGCATGGTGTGGTCGAATCCCCCCCCCCCACCAGGCAGTGGCAGAGTTCCATCGGTGGACTTATCGGCTGGGGTCCAGACCACATAGGCAGATGAAGACCCGTATAACCAAAAGGTGGCTCCAGACCGACATATACGCCACCACCGAGGTGGCAGAAAAGGTGGCCATGGACAGATTTCCAAGGGCCCTACTGCCAACAGGCACAACTCCTCACACCATTGTGGGAGTGAATGTGCCAGGGATGCCGAACGAGCTCCTAGCCACCTTGGAGCACGCTTTGGCCACCCTGGAACTCGGCCGGGAAGGATGGCGATCCCATAGTCTGCCCCGAGTGTTCGTGTTCCACCGGCTCGACTGCTATCCTGGGGGGACCCTCCAAAGTTCTCCCGTCTGTGGGGCACCCATAGACAAACCCAATGACAATGGAGCCAGATCTGGGGCCATCCAAGAAGGCCCAAAAGCCCTGGTTGGCAGGGTGCACCCTCCACACGCCGACCCTGCCAAAAGCCCCTACCCTGATGGTATGGGTCAAGGGGAGCCCAGTCACCGCCCTGCTGGACTCCGGGAGTACCGTGACCCTTGCTTAGTTAATGATTCTGCCAAGAGAACTCGGCCGGAGTGGGACTATCACTGTGTCCCAGCAACCGAGGTCCAGATCCGGGGTAAAGATGGCACCTGGATAAACCTAGTTGGTGTTATCCCCAATCTCCCGGTGCCCCTGCTCCTCGGAAGAGACTGACCAAGGTTCCTGACCAAACCAGCTCCAAAATTTGGCAGGCGCTCATTGCATGAAGGAGACCTGAGTCCGGCAGGCCTACTTGGCACAAGATGAGGGAAATGCCACAGCAGAAGATAAGCCACACACACACACTAACCCAATATCACCTGTGTTTCACCAGGTGAACCGGCAGGGAAATTTTGGGCGGGAGCAGACGGAGGATGACAAAATAAAACACTGCTGGGCCCAGGTGCGATGGATAGAAGGGATCAACCAGGACCCTGACCAGAGGCTTCCCTCCTCCTACTTCCTCGTTCAAGGTGGTCTCCTTAACCAATGAGCCAGCTGCGGAGGGGAGCAGGTGGACCTCCCGGTAGTCCCCAAAACCAAAACCTAGACACTGATACACCCAGCCAACACCCATCCGCTCAGTGGCCAGTTGGGAGCACAAAACACCCTGGAAAAGCTGAAGGATTAATTTGTCTGTCCAGGGATGGACGCAGAAGTCTGGGGTTTCTGCCAAGAATGTCCCCAGTGCCAGCGCAACACTCCACAGACACCCATGTTGGCTCCCCTAATCCCTCTGCCGTTCATAGGCATCCCCTTTGAGCAGGGTGGCATGGACCTCCTGGGGCCACTCCCCAAGTTTGCCCGGGGTCATGAGTACATACTTGTCATCCTGGATTACGCCACCCGATAACCCGAGATGGTCCCCCTCCGCAAAGCCACCTCCTGTAATATTGCGAAAGAACTGATGCTCCTCTTCAGCCATGTGGGTATACCAAAGGACATCTTAACTGACCAAGGTATGCCTTTCATCTCCAAATTAATGTCTGATCTGTGTCGGCTGTTGCAGGTAAAACACTTAAAAGCATCCCTCTACCACTCCCAGACCGACAGGCTTGTCGAAGATGCTACGGAGGGTGGAGAATGAAGAAGGGAGAAACTGGGACCTCCTCCTGACCTATGTCCTTTTTGCCATCCTGGAGTGCCTCCAGGCCTCCATGGGTTTTACCCCCTTCAAACTCTTCTTCGGACGGCGGCCGCTCGGTCATTGAATACATGCAGGAAATGCAGGAGAGGATTGACCGAGTGGCCCTGATCGTCCAGGAGCATATGAGAGCCGCCCAGGTGGAGCAGAAGCAAGTGTACGACTACCCAGCACAACACCGGGAGTTCCAATATGGCAATCGGGTGCTCCTGCTAGTGCGAAACAGTGCCTGCAAATTCCTAGCCTGATGTCAAGGGCCATACACAGTCCTCGAGAGGAAGGGGGCCATGAACTATCACCTGAAACTACCAGTAAGAGACCAGACACCCAAACATACCACAAACATCTGTTAAAGAAATGGGTGAAGCCAGGACCAGTAGTGTCTGTGTTCACAACCCTAGAGACAAGCCATGAGGAGGGTACCTTGGTAGAGCTGAGGGAATACCTCACTCCCGGGCAAAGACAGGAGTTATCAGAGTTAGTGGGTCAGTTCACAGATGTGTTCTCTACCTCCCCAGGAATAACACAACTGGTCCACCACGAAGTCAAGACACAACCAGGAGTAGTGGTGCGGCAGCGCCCCTATCGGGTCCCGGAGGCCCGCTGTCAGGCTATAGAGGAAGAGGTTGGCTGAATGCTGCAAGACAACATCATCGAGGAGTCCAATAGCCCCTGGTCCAGCCCTATCATGGTTGTACTGAAACCTGACAGAAGTATGCAGCTATGCAATGACTTTTGGAAGCTGAACCAGGCCTCAGAATTTGAGAGCTATCCCCTTCGTCGAGTGGATGACCTAGTGGAGTGACTGCGGAGGGCCCAATTCATATCCACCCTGGACCTAACCAAGGGATACTGGCAAGTGGCCCTATCCCCAGAGGCAAGACTGAAAACAGCCTTCAGCACCGTGAACAACCACTGGCTGTACCGGGTTCTCCGCTTCTGGCTCCACAGTGTGCCCGCAACATTCCAATAACTAATGGACATTGTCCTGCACCCACAACAACCTACCTGGTTATCCATTCCTCCATGTGGTCGGACAACCTGTTTCATTTGGGGGAGGTCCTGAAGGAGCTCGGGAAAGCTGGGCTGACAGCCAACCTGAAAAAGTGCCACTTGGGCTTAACGGAAGCACAGTACCTTGGGTATCGTATCAGCTGGGTGCTGCTGAAACCCCACGTGAAAAACTATCCCCGGCCTACATCAAAAAACAGGTACATGCCTGTTTGGGGTTGGGAGTGTATTATCGCTGGTTCATGCCTAATTTCTCCTCTGTAGCCTCCCCCTCTCAGATTTGATGAAAAAGGGCCAGCTGGACCAGGTGAAGTGGTCAGCCAAAGCAGAGAGGACATTCCATGCTATAAAAGATGCCCTCACCAGCGTTCCAGTGCTACACAACCCAGACTTCACCATTCCATTCATTGTGCACACCGATGCGTCTGAAACCGGGCTGGGCACAGTCCTTTCACACCCGGTTCTCTACATCAGTTGGAAGTTGTCCCCCGCCGAAAAGAAATATGCAGCCATGGAAAGAGAGGCCCTGGCAATAAAATGGGCCATTGAGGAACTCCGATATTACCTGGCTGGTCGGCACTTCACCCTGGTGACAGACCATGCCCCACTACAGTGGATGGCCAATGCCAAATACACTAACGCTAGGGTAACCTAGCGGTTACTGGCTTACAAAACTTCTCTTTTCAGGTCCAGCACCGGGCGGGAGCCCACCATGGGAATGCAGATGGGCTCTCGCGACGAGATGCACTGTGGGCCTGACATGCAGCTACAGTAGGGGGTACAGTCACGATGGACCGACAGCACAAGGAACTAAAATCACTCCTTCCCTGACTGCTGCACTGGTGCTGAAGAGACAGCCCCGCTTCAAGATTTTTGATGGCCAGAAAGCACATGGCGGTGGGGCGGAGCCGCCGACACACCCTCGGCCAATGAATGGTGTGCTGCACAGGAAAACTCCACCATCCAGCAGACGAGGGGAAAGTATAAAAGGCCGCTCTTCTGCTCGATTGGGGAGAATCCTCTCATGTAAAATGTGAGCCTGACTTCCTACTAACGCTCATTGTTGTTGACATTTCCGGTGTTGACTAATCGGCTTTCTCTGTGTGTGTGGGTTTTCTTTTCAGAAGATTCAGTTTCGAACGAAGCCTCCGTTCCCTGACTATGCACGCGGCATTGGCTGACGGCCCAGATGAGCCCTCGTTTGTCCAGAACGACAAACGTAATGTATTATTATCCTTGCAGCCTAAAGATCTCTAAAACCCTGTTAGTACCAATTTCTCAGACAATGAATGCCACACTCAAGTTGTTTGATAGCAATGTGTTCCTCCCCTAAACTGTTGCCAAAACGTTGGAAGCACATAATTGTATAAGCTGTCTTTGTATGTTGAATTACACATTGCCTTCACTGGAACCAAGAGGCCCAAACCTGTTCCAGCATGAAAATGTCCCTGTGCACAAAGTGATTTCTATGAGTATGTTGTTTGCCAAGGTTGGAGTAGAAGAACTTGAGTATCCTGCAAAGAATCCTGACCTCAACCCCACTGAACACCTTTTGTATCAACTGGAATGACAGCAGCCCAGGTCTTCTCGCCTGACCTCACTAATGCTCTTGTGGTTGAATGGACAAAATCTCATAGCCATACTCCAAAATAGTGGAAAGCCTTCACAGAAGAGTGGAGATTATTATAACAGCAAAGCGGACTAAATCTGGTATGGTATGTTCAACAAGCATATATCGGTTTCATGGTCAGGTGTCCACATACCTTTGGCCAAATTGCGCCTTACTATGGTAGATAAAAAAGACAAATGTTTGACATCTAAGCTTAAATTAACAAGGATGGACTACCAAGACTGTCAACCCCAAATCTTCAGTGCTACCCATGTTATTCATGTTGTTGTAGGCCTTGCTTTAGTATATCATAGAAGCTTTGGCAACATTTGACACCATGCTTGTTGGGGCCGTTCTAAGCTGAGTGAATCCCATTAACAAAAGGCTTACACCTGTTCTTTAGAGTGTATGTTATATGGATCACAAGCCCCAACATGATCTGAACTATGTATATATGTGTAACAGCTCCCAACAGAGGCAGGGCTGCAGGGATATTAATGTGAAGATGCAGACAGCAGTAAGTGTGTGCGGTATGGAAGAGCCAGTGCTGGTAATGGATAGGTTTATTTTAGAGCCAACCATCTGCTATCAATCTCTAAGAGGTATGGGAAACCCATCTCTCTCTCTCTCTCTCTCTCTCTCTCTCTCTCTCTCTCTCTCTCTCTCTCTCTCTCTCTCTTTCTCCAAGCCTCTCTTCCCAGCACCCTCGGGAGAATAAAACATCAACCTCTCCGTAGCTCCACTAACAATAATAAAAATGCCCGAGCTTAAAGGTGACATTCCCAATTTACGATTATTTGTGTCTATAAAGTGTATTCTTTGGCTCTTGACTCATTCGCACTGTCTGCACTGCAAAAACAATACATTAAGAATGTCCTGTGCAAATGGAAATTCTATCCCTTTTATTAAAGCGAGCCGCTGCTACCTGAGTCTTTCATTCAGCTTGCCTGACCTCAGAGGAGACGTTTATCCTCCTCTCTTGCCCGTCCTCTTGCTCAATTCACTTTTTTCCCACTTTATTCAGGTAGAGAAAAACTAAAGGCTCTTATTTTTTTTTTTTTGCCTGTACAGTAACCTGTAGCACTCTGCTTTTTCCATTGGTCAAATACCAAATCTAAGTTCCCTTAGTATAGGTTTTGGCACTTGATTGGTATTAAGACTGCTGTCAACAGTGTCAACTAATGCTAATTAGGGTGGAGCCTACTGCACTACGTTTTGCTGGCTGGTTATGCATACCTTGCTCTTTACACACAGTGTGCAACACCATACAGTAGACACTTGGGATGGAATATGAATAGTTTATTCTGATGAAATATGTCATTTGTTCTAAATAGATACATGTAGGAATAGGAGTAGCACTAGTTTTGATTTTTTTTGTTTGTTTGTTTTTGGGTTGAGTGATAAACACAAAAACGTTACCCGTGGGAGTGTGGGAGATTTTCACTTTGTGACAAAGTGGGAGGTTTTCACTTTCATGTGGTTGCAAGCAACTTGCCAGATATGAAGCTCAAATATAAGCCACATTTGTTCATTTTAGTGGTGGTCCTTAGTAATTCCAGGTTGTGTGAACATGATTAAAAACAGTCCTGTGTACATGTTTTGAGTGATATGAGGTTGTGGAAATATCAGAGCTGGAATTCTCACATCATACAGTGCTGGTATTTCTACCATCAGGTTTAGCATATTTAGCACTAGCATTATTCAGTACTGATGATACCTGCAGATCTAATCTAGGTACAATTCCCACTACATTTGAACTTATAAAACCTGAAATTAAACACTCTGCCCTTCATTTATTTGCTGCTGTGTGAAAATAGGTTCAGATTCCAAGATCTTTGCAGCCATACTGCTTTTTGGAATAATTTGTACACATATTTTATATCTGGTATTGTGGTGCACATGAGATTGAGATTTAAAAATCCAAAAGAGAACTGCTCGTTTTCTGAGTCATGTCAGTTATTTTCAGAATAAAGAATTCAATACTATAGAAAAGTAAATAGCAAATGATAGACATGAGACTGTGCGAGAGAGAGAGAGAGAGAGAGAGAGAGAGAGAGAGAGAGAGAGAGAGTGTTGTGTGTGTGTCAATGGTATTATCCTGTTATTCTGATTAGGTTCTGCTTCTCTGTTCATGTCTCTCTTAGACCCTAATGCTGACAAACTGACAGCCTTGATCCAAAGCTCCAGATGAACGATTGTGTGAAACGGAGCTTTATCACATAGTGAAGAATTCACACACACACACACACACACACACACACACACACACACACACACACACACACACACACACACAAAGTTTTATCTCATAGAACTATTTTTACATGGCTAAGACAGAGCATGTCAAACAGAGGATCTTGGGAGGCGAATATTGCTCCGGAGCTGACAGGGCTCTGTGACCCACGCAGGCCCAGAGTTCGCAAGATTGATGACTGTTCCGATCAGCATGACCAATTGAATGTGCCAGCTCTTCCTGCCTGTCTGAAGCTGGCAGTGAACACTGGCAGGCGGGGAGAACGGCGGGAAGACTTTATTTTGACAGCCTCTCATGCAGGGGTGACAGGAAATGGCACAGAAGATCAGGACGAAGAAGGCCATCTTAAAAGAACAACAAACTCCAGGAGGTGATGGAAGGACGTTGTCCGCCACCCTGTGACTTTTCCCAGGCCTTGGAAAACACTGATGGGAGAACCTATGATTGATATTAGTATAAAAGTTCATGTGATATACATGTCAATTACTAAATCTATCAATGTTTGTCAAGAGATCAAACCCTGAACACAGAAGTATGCCTTTTGTTTCATTTCGTGTCCATTTACCAAGGATGCCTTCCAACCCATGTCACTTTTACAGCCAGGAAAAAGGACCCAATGTTTTCCAACATCACCAAATACAAAAGATTTATTAAATGAATATGTGTGAAAAAGAAGAGGACAAAGAGTTTCCTGCCAGGATTTTTTTTCCCACTGAGAGAGTCTGACACAATTTCACTCTCAGCAAGATATTTCCTCTCTTCACACAATCTTCTACAGTTGCAATCAAAATTATTCAACCCCCATTGCAAATCAGGTTTATTGTCAAAATTTACAGACTTTCAGCTGTTTGCAATGAACAAATCAAGCAAAAGCAATTGAAATAGTTCAACACAATGAATATTTCAATTGGTTTCCCCAAATTCAACTGAAAATGCAACTTATAATGATTTCTCCAGTTTCAAAATTATTCAACCCTTTCATGGCAAGCATCTTTAGTACTTAGTAGAGCTCATTTTGCTGTTATGACCTGCTTCAAATGAAAGGCATATCTTCTGGCAGTGTTCCTGAGGAATCTTAACTTATTCCTCATGACCAATGGCCTCCAGTTTGGTAATATCCTTGGGTTTGCATGCTAAAACCACCTTCTTCAAACCCCACCAGAGTTTTCCTTTGGTGCTCAAGTCATCATTGTCCTGTTGGAAGGTCCAATGCTTCTGGCATGGAAACCTTCTGCATTTAGTATGCACCATATTGTGCTCACTGAAATCTCATTGCCTGTTACCATCAAGTCTACCTGCAGGTCTTTTCAGTCACTCAAGGCTTTTTCAAAACCTGACTTCTCATAAATGTGGTTGCAGCCGTTGATAGCTTCTCTTTTCTGCCCTGTCCAGGTATTTCATATGTTTTCTACCCCTAGCCAGGTATATTCAGGTAATTCACATGTCCAGCTCAAGCACACCTGGTGCAACTAATGAAGCCCTTGTTGTGCTTGAGACAACACCTGTTTTGCATATTTGTGCTGTTGTGAGGTATTCTATTCAAGGGGTTGAATAGTTTTGAAACTGTACAAATCATTATGTTACATTTTCAGTTGAATTTGGGGAAACCACTTGATGCATAATGTGTATTCATAGTGTTGAACTCTTTCAATTGCTTATGTTTGATTTGTTCATTGCAAACAGCTTTAAGCCTGTAAAATTTGACAATAAACCTGATTTGCAATGGGGGTTGAATAATTTTGATTGCAACTGTACATTATTCTTCAGGAATGCACCATGATACAAGACATGGCCAGAAGGCTAAGGAGGCTGAGAGGTGACGAGAAATATTTTTGCCTTTCTGTCATAATGTGAGTCACATGATTCAATATCATTGGCTCTAGAGCGGAGGTCTTCAACAAGGATTCCACCATAAGGACAATGAAATGCAAGAACATTTTTCATTGATGAAACCTTGGCTTCAAGGCTTCTTTGGATGATTGAGGATTTTTGCCTCCTAAAGGACTTATACTATGTATAAGGTACTGCGTGGGGGTCATGAAAGTTTTGGTACCAGTTTGATATAACACAATTTCATACAATATATATATAATTAGGGGGTCCCCGCT
>JAFFST010048756.1:106012-129264 GCA_022414735.1 Noturus placidus
ATCGCAAACGCTTGGTTCCAATCGTTGCTGCTAAGGGTGGCCCAACCAGTTATTAGGTTTAGGGGGCAATCACTTTTTCACACAGGGCCATGATGGTTTGGATTTTTTTTTCTCCTTTAATAATAAACACCTTCATTTACAAATTGCATTTTGTGTTTACTTGTTTTGTCCTTGACTATTGTTTAAATTGGTTTAATGTTCCGAAACACTTAAGTGTGACAAACATGCAAAGGAACAGGAAATGAGGAAGGGGGCAAACACTTTTTCACACCACTGTATCCTTTTTTCTTCCTTTTTCCCCACTGTTCTAAATTTAAAGAACTAAATTTACACTCATGTTTTATACTTCATTACCTCCTAAATTTTAATGTCTCATATGGCAGGAATAACTCCTGGCACATTATTAGAGCTTGTTATCTGTGGTACAGATCAGTACAAAAGTTTATATCCCTCTTGCTTTCTGATTTCTGGGTGAAAAATTAAGAACTTTCTATTTGACAGAATTCAGTTTTCATTGAAGTGGACTAATAGAAAAAGTTAACATCCCCGTTTATACGCTGTAGTTAATGTATTGTCATTTATTAAGTGCTGCTGAATTCTCAATTCTGACTGGTCAGAAGTTTGATAAATTTTCTATTACAGCATCTCTAATAGTAGCTCCGACTGTAATTTAAAACCAAAGGTTTATTTAGCTTTTTTGGAAGGAGTCTCCAGTATCAATTCTTTCTAACAGTTTTTCTAAAGTTGGAGCTTTTTTTTTTCTGACACAAAAAAACTGGTTTACACATGTAACCCTGTTCCCTGAGAAGTTAAGAAGATGTTCCATTAGCTGAAAGCAGTGGGAAACTGAAGCTTGTGTAACATCATGCCTATTTATAGGCTTGCCGTGATCAGATGATGTGGCAATTAAGCGCGTCACGTTATATGTGATCAAAACATGTGAACCCAGTCATGCCCCTGTATGACAAAGCTATGCAACGTCTCATTCCCTTCTCAGTGAACAGGGTTACATATGAATCCAGATGTTCCCTTTCAAAGGGAACTTCACGTTGCGTTAGCTGAATGCACTGGGAATGAGAATACCCATTCTGTCATACTGAGGGTACGGCCTGTTTAAAAAGACCCGAGCCCAAGGGTCACTGCAAGACAATCGAGCCTGGGCCGGAATGTATATCCAGGCTGTAAAATTGAATTAATGTGTGCGGCATAGACCACCCCACCACAGCACACACATCCTGTAAGGGTACCCCTTTGGACAAAGCCTTTCGAGGAGCCGACCTTCTTAGTGGAATGAGCCCTTATGCTAACAGGCATAGTGAGACCGCGTACCTCATAAGTGATAGAAATAGCTTCCACTATCCAATTAGAGATGCTCTGTTTCAACACAGCATCACCTCTACTGTCGCTGCCAAAGCCGACCAGCAGCTTCTCTGACTTATGCCACTGGCTGGAGCGGTGGACATAAATACAGAGAGCCCTTACTGGACACAGTCAGTGACACAGTGCAATTTATTTTGTTCCAGTATGAGGAACAGAGGGGAGCAGAAAGCCTGCAACAATACTGGCTGTGCAGCTGATGTAGGCAATATAGTCATGTAATCCGGCTTAGGATACAGGAAGGCCTTGGTTAATCCAGGGGTGAAGTCAAGACAGGAAGGGGCAACAGAAAGCTTGTAGATCTCCTACTCGCTTGAGAGATGTCAGGTGCAACAGAAGAGCTACTTTTAGGGTCAGAATCTTCTCAGAGGCTGACACTAAGGGCTCAAATTTGGCACCTGACAGACCTTCCAGGACCACAGAAAGGTCACAGGAAGGTATGCATGGTCTGCAGATGTGTGTCAGCCATCTGACACAACATATATTCCTCAAAGTTAGAGGATGTTGAACCTCAGAGGGTCCATCAATAGGGCCATGGCTGGCCAAAATGGCGGCCATGTAGACCCTGATTGTAGAAGGAGCCAACCCCACTTAGAAACGTCCTTGTATGAACTCCAGCTGGTTCTAGCTGATGTTCCTCACACCATCAGACAAAAAGTTGCCACTCTAGTGCATACAATTTTGTCATGGATGGTCTCTACGTGGTCTCTACAACCTCAGTTTTGAGACCAGAATCTATGGGCTGGTGCGCCTGCGGATGGGAATCTCAGAAAGAGTGCCATCTAGCAGGGATATTGTCTCTGAGAACCATACTCAAGCTGGCCAATACGGTGCTACTTGCAGCAGACGTAGACCATCTTGGTGAACTCTCTCTAGAACTTTTGGGAGCAGAGCGATTGGGGGAAAAGCATATAGATATGACCTCGGCCACATGTGCACCATGGTGTCCAGCCCTAATGACTGAGGTTGTCTCCTCGGAGGCGAACATATCCACTCCCGCTTGGCCAAACCTCGCCATATGGACTACACCACTTGTGGATGGAGCCACCCTGCTCCAGATGAGGGCCCCACCAGAGACCGTGAGCTGAACAGATGTCTAAGACCACACTCCAGCCCATGAGGGAGGTGTCTGTCATTACCGTCTTGCACTAAGGAGACACCCATAGCGTGTGACCCAAGGCTAGAAACCGGGGGCACTCAAATTCTCAGAGCATGTTGGCATCGCCGCATGACACTGATTATTCTTTGAGGTTTCGTCCTTGGATGAAACCCCCAACTTCTCAGCCACCACTGAACGGCCCATAAGTGCTAATAGTCTCCCAAGATCCAGCTTTATCTTGGTCAGTGTTGATAGGATTGACCCTACACATGTTGGGGATTGAAACGCCCTCATCGTAGTAGAATCCTTATAACCCCTAGAAAAGTTGTCCACTGCACTGGAGAAAGGATAATTTTTTGAGGTTCAACAAGAGCCCCAAGCTCGTCATGTGGGCGAGAACAACATCTCGATGTTGAACCACCAGTTCCCTAGATCATGCTAGAATTAACCAATCATCCAGGTAGTTTAGTACACGGATTCCCTGGAGTCCAAATGGAGCTAAAATGGCATCCATGCACTTTGTGAAGGTGTTAGGGGATAAAGCTAACTCAAAGGGAAGAACCCAATCTTGGTATGCGTTGCCTCCAACACAAACCCCAGGAACTTCCTGTGACTTGGCGATATTTGGAAGTATGCACATTTTAGATCTATCGTCACAAAAAAGTTCTCAAATTGAATCTGTTTCCATGCTGCCAGATGGCCTTTTATTGATGTTAACTTTTACACATTCTATTGGAGGAAAAGCATCAGATTATATATATATATATATATATATATATATATATATATATATATACAGTATAAGTTAAAACATTTCTCAAAACTGGAAGTGATAAATAATGGAAGACTGATGACTGAGCTAAAAGATTAGCTTCAAACGACGGGACAGAAGATAACGCTCTTTTCAGACGGAGTGGTACATATGAAAACACTGGCTGTGTGGTTGTGCTTTGAGAAACAGCCTTTTCTTTTTTTTCCCCTGACTTTTGCGATTTTGTATCATGAAAAATATACCAAAAAGCCTCAGCAGACATGAAAGTTCATCTACTCACAATCAAAGCCAAATTGCTTTAAAAACTTTTGGAAGCGCAAGGATAGATTTGTCTTTGAACGAACAGCGGAGACTAAATATTATCATCCACAATGCTAAGGTTAAGGAAAACCTTGACCTTAGCTTTCCTTGGTTTGGTTAATTGTACAAAAATTGAGGAAATATCACACCATTTTGATGACACCAAAATGCAGAGCCTGTCAAAATATGCTAGATTCTTTGACTTTGTTAGGCTAAAGGCTGATCTCATCGGACTTTATAGCTCACAATCGGTGAGGAATGAATGGAAATATCTTGGACAGCTTCTCAGATTTTTGGCCCAGAAGGATCTGATGAAGACTGTTCCTGAGGTGACAAAGTTACTTCAGCTGGTGCTCACAATACCGGCTGCAACAGTTTCGGTGGAAAGGTCATTCTCTGCTTTGAAAAGACTGAAAACATACAGTCGAAATCGGACTGACCAATGACAACTTTCATCCCTAGCAATGATCTCTATTGAGACAAAGAGACTTTTACACCAAAGTCATAGAGATGTTTGTCCAGAAGGAGAGGCGAATGGACTTAATTTACAAGTAAAGGTGAGACCATGCATACTCTCTGAGCCACTATAAATTTAATGTTTTTCTTTGGTAAAATATCTACCTTACCTATGTGTGTAAAAAAAGAATGCTGATATGGGATATGAAACACAACCAGTAGTCAATGTGTATGTAGCCAGTTGAATGGTGAATTTATGTTAATCTGTTGAATCCATATATTTGTAAATCTGACTTTGAAAGAGTCAGTGCCTCCCCAGCCACGAACCTGATCGCATGTCGTCACTGGTCTGCAGTGACCCACAAGCAAGGCGCACTACTGCGCACTACTGCATTCCAACTTTAGTAATCACTTCAAACAGTTCTATATATGCTGCTCTCAGTTTTTAGTACACCTTCTGGCTCCTCAGAGTCAGAGAGGAATTTTTTTTTTTGTGTGTGCGTGGATTTTTTTTTTGGGCCTTTCACAGTGGAAGGAAGAGTCATTTATATATAACGTGACACACTTAATTGCCACATCACCTGATCACGGCAAGCCTATACATTGGCATGATGTTATTCAAGCTTCAGATACCGGTCACACGTGAGGGTGTTTCCCACTGCATTCAGCTAATGCAATGTGAAGTTCCCTTTGAAAGGGAACTTTAGGACAGTAGCTTTGTGTTTTGCAGCTTTTTGGTACCAAGAGAGTTTGGTACGAGAATGACTTTTATAGCTGTTATAATGTTAGTTTTACTTAGTTTCTGATATCCACTGTACCTAGTGTGTTTTTTTGTATTTGTTTGCCTGAGCTTGTTTCCCGGAACCTGTTCCCTGTGTCTGTCTTCAATAAAATAAGTTCTGCATTTGCATCCATTTCCCTGGACTCACTTCATGACAGAATGCTCCAGCCAATCATGGATGCAGCAGAACTTTAGCACTGGGTTGGGAGTGGATTTTGGGTCATGAGGTGAGGTGGGGATTCCATAAGATCCTGTTCACCAACAGGAGGATCATTTTAGGGCAGTGGAATAGACTGGACTAGGAGAGGGGTTGAGGTCTGAGCTGTACGCTCTCCACTACCCTCCCACCCTGCCCGACTGAGATTGCCAGCCCCCCATCCCCCCACTGGCTCAGGACACTGCTTGGCTTCTGTGTTCCCTGGGGACGTCACACGGCTTCCAGGTTCTACTGAGAACTTTGTTTGGTTTCCATGTTCCGCTGAGGAAATCACTTGTTTCTCTGTATTGCTGAGACTGTCGCTCTGCCTCTGTGTTCTTCTGAGGACATTGCTCTGCTCCATAGTGCTGTTATGGCCATTGCCCCTCTGCGCTGTCAGTGGAACAACACTGCTACCTTGCTCGGCTGGGAACGTTGCTCCACCTCCTGTATCGGCTGGGGATGTTACGCCGCCTCCCATCTCAACTGAAAATGTTGCTCCTCTCCCTTGCTCGGCTGAGGACATCGCTCCACTTCCTTGTTTCATCATCGTCACTCCCCCCCTCTGACCTCACCATGTTTGTTGCTTCCCCCTAGCCTCACCATGAATGTCACAGCTTTGAGCTTATAGGACTGGTGGAAAATCAGGAGCCACGCCTCAAGGGGGGGGGGGCTCTGTCATTGCTATCATGGGCATGGACAAGGACACCCTGACTGCCACTGCAGAACTTTTTCCGCTTGTCTCCCTTAATTTCATGTTTTAACCATTCTTGTGTTTTCATTTTCCTGATTGTTTAGTGCTCTATTTAAGTTCTCTGTTTTTTCTCCTCAATTGCTGTAGCATTGAATTCATGTCAGGTTATGTTTCTGAGTTCACACATATGTCATTGTTCAGTTTATGCACTGCTTGTTCCCTTTCAAAGGAAACGTTGACGTTGCATGTAGCATAACACTAGCAGGGAGGACCTCTCGGGCGTGACCGGTATCTGAAGATTATGTAAATTCATGCCTATTTGTAGGCCTGCCCTGATCAGGTGACGTGGCAATTAAGCGCGTCGCGTGATATAAATATGGCACCTGTGAACTGCACCATCAGCCTTTTATTATCTTCAGCAAAAGACTGCATGTCAGTTGTTTGTGTAAAGAAACAAAAATATGCTTCATTTCCCCACTATCTTTTCTCAAAATCTCAGAACTTTTCTATCCCTGTAAAAAAGAGAAGAAAAAACATAATGATCGAGAGAGAAAAATATGAGTGAGAGAATTCAGGAAGTGTGTTATGGCTTGTTCCCATTTCATCACTGGGAATAGTGCACACTTTCTGGGTGAAGTGCATAGGAGTGTAGCATGCGATGGCAGCCTCTAGAGGCTGCACATGGTAATGCCTAAATTAAGCAGCTCGGCTCGCGACTCGCACTTTTCTCGGAAGCTGAAGCAAGTTGGGTTATGGAGCCTCTCAGATCTGGGCCGGCCGCTGCCGAGGCAAATAGCCGTCTCAGGTTCGGGGGATATATTATGGATCAGGAAGAGGAGCCAGAGACGAGCGCTGCTCTATCTCTTGCTCTGTCTTCCGGGTTCGGCTCTCCGCTGGATTTTGGAGCTTGCGTCGTGACTCCTCCTTTCCGCTATGGAAAGCCAAAGGGGAAGAAAAAAAAAACATACAGAAAAATAATAGTAATAATGTGCTAAAAACTGAGAGCATCAAAGAGCTGTTTGAAGTGATTACTAAGGCTGGATGAGCTTTTTTCTCCCCAGAGAAAGTAAATTCCTCACACTGCAGAAACTCCCCATTCTCCCAGAATTGCATGACAAGCTATCAGACTTCTGGGGGAAAACCATGCATAAGCCGTATTTATAACCGCACGATGTTGGATTATTCTGTCATTGTGGGGAATGAACGGCATGGCTATTTAGCTATGCTGAAGGTGGAGGAGGTGCTTGCAAGCTATCTCTCTCCATCGAGGGCAGATAATTGGGGGGCTGGCTTTGCCATCTAAACCACCATGTACGGCCACTGTGGCATGGGTGGGCAAGGCCTATGCAGGACTAGTCTTGCTCGTGGGTCACTGCAGACAATGACAGTGATGCAGGCCTACAAAGCAGACCTATTGTGTGAGCTCGACATATGGTGGCATTCAGCCAGTTCCCTCCCTGTTGTCTCGAGCTCACCCGGGAATCCACGAGTAGAGCCAGGACCAGCACTAGTGCGAGGGAGACCCAGAAGGATAGTATGGCAGCCCGCCAACCCCCGCAGACAGCCAGGGGAACCGGGCAGCCACAGTTGCTGCCTGCTACTAGGCCTGATCTGAGAATGGTCATAAAGGCCAAGCATGCAAAGAAGAGCGGTCCTGATGGGCCGTGGAGGGACGTATCAGGGGACATTAGGTTGTCAGGGCAGTTAGCCCCCAGTGCTACTGTAGGTCCTCCCCTAGCCAAGACAGTCCCCAAGTTTTCAGTGTTCTCTGGTCAACGAGCTGTCACAACGAAAATCTGACACAACGAAAATCTGATGCTTTCCCTCCAATAGAATGTCTAATAGTCAATGTCACTAAAAGACCATCTGGCAGCATGGAAACTACTGCCAAATGTGTCTCCATGGGGTCTGTCCACCGTAGAAAAGGGTTATAGCTCGACCACCTGGTTCAGGGGTGTTCTCACCACAGTAGTCAGCACAGACCAGAGCCCAACGTTAGCACAGAAAGTAAGATCACTCTTGGACAAAGAGGCCATAGAACATGTATCTCATTCCCTGAGGGAGGGAGTTTTTTACACCGTTATTTACTGGTCCGCAAAAAATAGGAGTATACGGCCAATTTTAGATCTGTGCCATCTGAACTGTACTCTTCGGACATACAGGTTCAAGATGCTGATGCCTAAACTTATTGTTCCACAGATTCAGTTTGAGTACTGGCTTGTGATGTGCATAGTTCCACATATAAATATTGCTAGCTTTATCCCCTCGCACCTTCACAAAGTGCATGGATGTCACTCTGGCTCCATTGTAACTACAGGGCATCCATGTACTAAACTACATGGACAACTGGTTAATTCTAGCATGATCCAGGGAACTGGCAGTTCAACATCGAGATGTTGTTCTTGCACACATGAAGAGCTTGGGGCTCAGGTTGAATCTCAGAAAAGTATGCTTTCTCCAGTGCAGTGGACAACTGTCTAGGGGTTATAAGGTTCTACTATGATGAGGGATTTCTATCCCCAACATGTGTAGTGTCAATACTATCAACACTGAGCAAGATAAAGCTGGACCTTGGGAGACTATTGGCACTTATGGGCCTATTGCACAGGAGACCGTTTAGTGGTGGCTGAGAAGTTGGGGGTTTCGTCCAAGGACAAAACCTCAAAGAATAATCAGTGTCACGCCGCATTGCCTACGTGCTCTGATAATTTGAGTGCCCCAGGTTTCTAGCCTTGGGTTTCTGGTGTGGCCCTCATCTGTAGCAGGGCGATACGCGCATACCTTCCTGGGACCTTTTGTGGTCCTTTAAGGACTGTCAGGTGCCCCATTTTAGCCCTTAGAGTGGATTTACTGTCTCAATCCGGAGGGCTGATTTATCACCCTCAGCCAGAACTATGGAAACTGTGAGTCTGGCCCCTGAGGGGCACCAGCTCATAGATTCTGGTCTCACAACTGAGATTGTAGAGACCATGTTAAATGCTTGAGCACTATGCACTCAAGTGGCAGCTATTTGTGTTGTGGTGTGAGGAATGTCAGCTAGACCCAGTGAACTGTGCAATAGCTACAGTCCTGGAGTTCTTACAAGAAAGTTTCAAAGCGGGATGGGTTCCTTCTACAATTAGTGTTACGTGCCTGCTATTTTGTTCAGCCATTGCACTGTTGATGGAGCCTCTGTGGGGCAACATTCTCTAACTTCAAGGTTCATGCATGGTGTCAGGAGGCTGAGGCCCAACTGCAGGCTGCGCATAGGACCTTTCTGTGGTCCTGGAAGGTCTGTCAGGGACCTCATTTGAGCGCTTATGGTCAGCCTCTGATAAACTTCTGACTCTAATGGTAGCTCTTCTGCTGGCCCTGACATCTCTCAAGCGAGTAGGAGACCTAAAAGCTCTCTGTTGCCCCTTCATGCCTTGACTTTGCCCCTGGATTAGTTAAGAGCTTCCTGTATCCTAGGCCGGATTACATTCCTAAAGTGCCTACATCGGCTGCCCACCCTGTGCTATTGCAGGCTTTCTGGCCTCCTCCATTCCCCATACCGGAACAAGAGAGAATACATCTGCTGTGTCCAGTAAGAACTCTCTGTACTTACATCCACCGCTCCAGCCAGTGGCGTAAGTTGGAGCAGCCGCTGGTCTGCTTTGGGAGCGACAGTAAAGTTGATGCTGTGTCAAAGCAACGCATCTCTAATTGGATAGTGGAAGCAATCTCGATTGCTTATGAGGCCTGCGGTCTCGCTATGCCTCTGGGCATATTGGCTCATGATTATACACAAGCTTCAGATACCGGTCAGGCACGAGAGGTGCTCTCACATAGTGTTATGCTAAACGCAACGTCTCGTTCCCTTCTCAGGGAACAGGGTTACATGCATAACCCAGACATTTTTATTCAGTGTTCTGATTCAGTGTTTATTCAGTGTTCTTATTCAAGTTTCTGATAGCCCCGGTACCTAGTGTGTTTGTTTATTCCTTGTGTTTGTTTTCTTGAACCTGTTTCCTAAATCTGTTCCCTGCACCTGTTCCCCGTGTCTGTCTCCCAATTAAGAAGTTCTGTTAGATCGGTGAAGAAGACAAAAATAAACATGACATCTCTTTCGCTCTGTTTTTCTGGCCATATTACTGTTATTTTTTATTTATTTATTTATTTTTTACAGCAATAGCTGTGCGTTAACCACCAATACACAACTGTCAGTTTGGGTGGATTTTCTGCTGTGCTGTGAGATCTACTGATTTATGAAGCAGTTTATTCCAGTCTGACTCCAGCTAAAACGTTCTCACCTGAATCAGCTCTGCAATATATCCACATCCGTCAGAATCGCTGCCAGTGTGTGTTAAAGAGAGCGAGAGACACACTGCTTGCTTCCTGGAAAGAAAGACGCCTGTCTTGCTTCCCTGCGTGAGAGTGAATTGGCCTCAAGAGGCTCTTGTCTCTTCTATCTGATTATAAGAATGGATGGGGGGAATAAAAGCCTGTCAGTAAAGATATATCTGGAGAAATAGCTGAATAATAGCGGGCGTGTTTGTCTTCGTGTCGCGCTGATCAGGTGGCTTCAGATTCTTCATGTGTAGACTGCTTTCTGGCAGATTAACGTGGCCTCCTCCTTTGCGAATCTCTCACCGGCAGTGGGCTGGACAAATATTTTTGTTGTTCTAAAGATTTGGTGATATTTGTCTTCTCTCATAGAGACAGAACTCTAAAAGACAGGAGCTGATGCAAATGTGTGTGTGTGTGTGTGTGTGTGTGGAGGGGGGGGGGGTTCTCCACAGGGTGCACTGTCGGCCCAAGGTCATCAATATTTATTGCTATATTTATTGTTTCGGGATCTGCAGGTCTTTAGATGACTGAGACAGATCACACAGACCCATGCACACACAATGTTCTGTGGCATGCTGTCATGCTTTAGCAAGTCTATGTGTCGTGCTCCAGCTCCCTCTGTTCTAAAGGTAGTGACAGGGAGTGAAATCTGCTGCTGTAAATATTTAATAAGTCTTTCTGGGTTATTCATGATGTGACTGCTTCTTCCCTAAAACCGGCTTCTGTACCTGTCACCAGATCCTCTTACTGATGCACACACCCCTGGACCCACAAACGTGACAAAACAGAACTCTTGCTCTCCATGACGAAATTGTGCGAGTGCTTTTTTGGGGATAAAATGTGTTACACTTTCCTACTTTTACAGCAAATAATTTTGATCATGTGCTAATTTTCTGCCTGTCATAGGGATGACACCGCAGGAATTGTCATTGTTTCACTTCCCAAGACTCCTGTGGCTTGATCCTGATTTCTGGTACTGTTTGTGTGTGTCTGGAGTTTTGCATGTTTCACCTGAACATGCTTTAGGTACTGTGTACTATTGATCTGTTACAAAGAATGACACTGGAGACTCCTTCCCTAAATTTCAAACGGACATCTGCTTAGCAGAAATAATACATTTTCTTTGTTATAAATATTAAAACTTCTTTCTAAATTGATTTATTATTGGCCTTCCTAAAGAGGTTCTACCTTTTGTGAAAATCTGTTTGTTGTAGTGTTCTGCATAGACCTTGTAAATGTTTCCTCAGTGGGACAAACCCCCCAAAAATCATTGAAGATGCTAAATTGAACTCTTTTTCTACAAGCAGCTCTTGAGCATTAATGTAGCTGGATCCAAAAGTTTATAAAACTGCAGCCCATGAACAGTCGGCTTTGATTTCTCCAGTGAAAACGCACCTAAAGTTACAGAGTTACAGAGAGTTGTTCCAGTGGTGGAAACACAACTATGGTGTTGAAGTTTGGGTTTTAGGATTTACAATTGTGCAGCAGCTTAGCTATTATTTGTGATTAATAGATAAAAGTTTACTAATGATGGTAAAGCAGTTTCCTCAAAATTTCTCGATGTACTATTAAAAAGAAAGGTTCCTCAAGGATTCATTACGCGAAGGTTTAATGTTCTATATGTGTAAAGTGGCTCAAGATATTTTTGCTGAAAAGGAAATCCAACTATAGGGTTCTACACAACACCGTTATGGGTACCCCCAGAGAAACAACGGAACTTTATGTAAGAGGTACCAACATAAAAGAGCAGCATGAAAGAGCAAATCCTAAAACCAAAAAGCCTTAGATTACTAAGAACATTATTAATAAGGGATTTCTTGATCAGTAAAGTCGATTAAAAGAATCTAGTGGTAAATTATTCTTTAGATGCTGATGAAAGATGGCTAGTCCAAATATTTTACATTAATCTTCTTCTCATGAAATGAATGACAAGTGAATGAAGATCTTTGAAGGGTATAAAATGAACAAAATAAGTTTAAAAGAATAACCCTGACTGTGTTTGAGAGACCACAGTTCTTAAACATGACAATCAAGGCAAGCTCTCTTGGCTTTCAGCATAGAGATGCTGAAGGGGCAAAGGAAATGAAGCGTAAAGGGAAAATGGTCCAGCATACCATTATAAAGTTACAATTATGTGTGTAGCTTTGGTCTGTTTATTGCCAAGGGAGTGTCATTTCTCCTCTCATCTCTGTCAACTCGTCTGCTGTGACATTGGTAAATCAATCAGGGCACATGCATGTCACGTGGCTGACAAGTTGGGTGACAGCTAGTCATAACCACCTGGGCTAACTCTCTTCCCCATGGAAGAGAACTTGGGGGCTGGGAGGGGGGATGGGAGATTAATGTGGGCATGGTCATTGGGTCAGGGGACAGTTCTTCAAAATATCAGCAATCATAAGATTCTACCAGTAACAAGAAGGAATCTTTAAGCCACAGTTAAACCAACTTAATGGAGAAAGAAAATGTATACTCCTGTCAGCTATTAGCCATTCACTCTTCTCCATAGATACCGTGATGGCCTCTTTATGGCAGGGATATACTGAATGAGTTTTTGGAATTTGGTAAAAATCTATAGTATATCTCTGAATCATTAGTCTGCATGTGGTCAAGGAATACAATTTATTTGCTCAGTTGGATATCTTTTTGACACGGCTTTACTAAACAGGCCAATCAGTTTGCGTTCCAATCAGCTTGTGTTCATGTACAAAGCACAAGACCCCCAATCATTTTTTTTGCAATTCATCTGATCATCCAACAGCTCAATCAGAGTTGGTTTGGGATTCCAAGGATAGTTTAGTGAATATAGACATCCTATTCAGGAACTTTGTAACTGTCACTGAAAACATGTATGGCTTAGTGGTTAGCACGTCCGTCTCACACCTCCAGGGTCCGGGGTTCGAGTCCCGCCAGGGCCATGTGTGTGTGGAGTTTGCATGTTCTTGTGTGTCGGGGGTTTCCTCCGGGTACTCTGGTTTCCTCCCCCAGTCCAAAGACATGCATGTTAGGATGATTGGTGTGTCTAAAATGTGTGTGATTGTGCCCTGGACAGGGTGTACCCCGCCTTGTACCCGATGCTCCCTGGGATAGGCTCCAGGTTCCCCTGTGATCCTAAAAAGAGTAAGCGGTTGAAGATGGATGGATGGAATAATGCAATGTAAATATTAATAATAATTTGCCTATGTGAGTTTTGTTTTACAAATAGTGACACCTACAGGTTAAACTAGTGATCTGCATTGAATTTAAGTTACTGTGGTCATGTGATTAGCCTAACTAATAGCAGTGCAAAATGTGCATGCGGTTTGTGGTGCTACGCTGTACACGGCGTTAGGTGCTAAAGAAGACAATAATTAAACAGTAAAGCGTTACAGCAACTCCTAGATTTCTGGTCAGAAGGCACACATGGTATGTTGATTTGTGATGTTGTGCGTTTCATGTTTGTATTGTAATGTAATAGTGCAAATGTTTCCTAAGGTCATTAATGCTAGTTTAATATGTGAGCAAGATGAATGAATACTCATGGACTCTTAAGAACATGCATATAAACAATACGCTCATGTGAGAATTTATTATGTACTTTATTTCAGATTTTTCACGGTGTTTGATGGAGTTTGATGGAGTTTTAAGTTGTGAAGGAACGCAATAAAAGAAACGACAAACATCAGTTGAAGCATACATTTTAATCTGACCAGAAGAATACGTTTGGGAGCAGCAACAAACTTATATTGGGACCCCCTTCCCATCCCACCAGACATGAAGCCCTGTCTGCCCAATAGCCCAAACCAAGACATGCAAAAAATACAACACTGCATTCTACTTCTTTTATGGACATTTAAGTAGCCATGGTGCTATGCAGAGGTCTTACCAGAGGTGACTAGCTTCCTTCTTGCTTTTTGCCAAGTCTAAAGTCTATCCCTTTAACAAGCTCCAACTCAGTGGTAACATCAATTTCAATTTGTATAGCGCTTTTTTACAATTAACAGAATGTTGAGTCTTCTTTGTTCCATTTTTAATCTGAACTATAGGGCAAATTAATGTTCTCATTCTTATCTTTACATTTTAAGTTTTCTTTTCATCAACATACCCAGTGTGATTTAAGGTTATCCATGTTTTTTTTTTATCCTCATATCTAGCTCCAGTTAAAAAAAAAAAGTCGGCAAAACTGACCATTCACTGGTTTCAAATCAAACACACTCTCCAAACAATTTCCAAATTTATTTCTGTGGCTTTACGTTAATTGTCTCATGTTCTACGTATTGTGTTGAATACATCTATGCTCATCAAGGACATCCTTGTGGCAAGGGTGTCTGGCCATGTGCCTGGTAGACCTGGTTAGTAATCTGTCACAGTTGAAATCTGACTTGAGTGGTGTTTGATTGGTGTTGAAACTAAATCGGGTACAACATGGTTTCAAGCCTGTATATTCCTTTCCCAGCTATGATCTGACATACCTGATTCAGCTGATTAGTTAATTATGGAGTATTGAATGATGTCACACTATGTGGAGGCTTAGATACAATTGCAAAGCATTTATCCATCCATCTTCAATCGCTTACTCCTTTTTTCAGGGTCACGGGGAACCTGGAGCCTATCCCAGGGAGCATCGGGTACAAGGCGGGGTACACCCTGGACAGTGTGCCAGTCCATCGCAGGGCAAAATCACATACACACTCATTCAAACACTACGGACACTTCAGACACGTCAATCAGCCTACCATGCATGTCTTTGGACTGGGGGAGGAAACCGGAGTACCCGGAGGAAACCCCCGACACATGGGGAGAACATGGGGAGAAACTCCACACACACATGGCCCTGGCGGGACTCGAACCCCGGACCCTGGAGGTGTACACATTTATATATAACAAAAAATCTTCAATCTATGATTGAATTCCATAAAAACTGGTGTATAAAACTGTTATACTGCCAACTAAATGGTGGTAAAATCTAAAATAGGTAATATAGTATGAAAAGGGACAGTAATTAAATCATTCATTCATTATTTTTTATTAACCACTTTCTGGTCATGATCTTTTATATTAACCACTTTTCCTGGTCAGGGTCATGGATCCAGAGCCTGGACACAGGAATATGCACCTTGGATGAGACGCGAGTAATAAAATAATATTTTTAAAATGCCATGTAGGACTCTAAAGGTTCTTTGCTTTATCCATTTTTGGGAAATACCTAAGAGTTCTATGTAGAACCCTAGAACAGAGGGTTTTCCTTTTAGCAAAAGTTCAAAATAGAACGCCTTTAGGAAGCTAGAACTTTTACTCATTCAAACTATCCCTGAAGAATGCTTCTAAGAAAGTATGTATAAAGTCTACAGAGTCTGCTTGTGACAAATTGAATCATTCAGAAACTCAGTACTGTGATTTAGGTCAATGCTCATTTTGGGTTCCTCTAGTTCACTCCTCTAGTTCAGCTCACAACAATCCCTAGCAAAGACCTCTACAAATCCCTCTGCTTGTTTGGGTCTGATAAAAGATTAGCTGTTTGCATGTTTTTCTTAGTATTTGAAGCAGAGCAGGTCTTGCCGAACACCAAAACAGTTGCTTCCTGAGACCCCAGGGGCTGCTTGCATATCGTTCTCTTTCATCTGCTTTTTTCTTCGTTTTTCTAAAAGCTTACAGAAGTCCAAACGGCGAAAACCGTCTGCAGGTGGACGCTGGAGGCCGCAAGCCAAAAGCAAAAATCTGTAAATTATGGATTAAATCATGAGTTGCCAGGAAACAGACATAAACATACAAAGAAAGAGCAGAAGGGAAAATAGCAACGCAGAGCGAGCACATATTGAGTGTATTTCTGTGTTGTATTTCTTGTATCGCTCTTCTTGTAAAATATTGATCAGCGCCTCATATATTTTATATCTTACTTGGAGAGGCCTTGGGAAACAGGTTTTGTGAGCAAAAGATGAACACTGCACGGCTGTTGACCTTTGTGTCGCGGTGTGTGTAACGCGGCGTCATGCAGTATGCATGCAGTTGTGTTTTAACACACCAGCGTACAGCTCATACATTTTTAACACTTTGGATTACTAGAGGGTGAGAAAGCTCAGCTCGGCTCTAAAAATACACCTTTTAACTTTCTATTGTTGCTCAGCGTTGCACTCGGTAAACAAACTCTGTGTGTGTGGGTGAATGCGTGCATTCCCTCATGCCCTGCAAAACCTTTCTCCCATGGTGTTCTTCATATTTGTTGGAGCAAATGATAAACATGTGCATGTCTTCTGCGATGAGTGTTTATGTACATGCATGCACTGTACAGCATGCATTCTCTCATTACAAACAAACCCATGGACCTCACATACACACATTCACGAGAGAGCCAGGATCACACTCTAGCTGACTGAATTTATTGGGGAATATTTCAGCTGTGGTTGACACGGCAAAACTCCGGCCTGTTGTCTTTACCCCACCCCCCCTCTACCCCCCAGCTTTAATCGCCTTTGGCCTGAGATCACTTCCTGCGAGAAATCAGGAATGCCATTCTGTCAAAAGAAAACAGAGAGGATCCTAAGAGGAAGTTCTCCCCCTCACACACTCTCTCACGGTGCACACAGAGGCTGGGAAACTTCAAACGGGTGTGAAGGGAGAAGGACACAGTTTTCCCACATTTCGCATACAGAAGGTCTTCGGAGAGAGCACCTAAAAATAGACAGACTGGATTAAAATAATTCAAGGCCTAAGCATAAGCCAAAGCATGATACCTTTGTTTTTACACTGTTCTTATGTTCTCTGTTCTTGTGTTAGCTATTTATCTGTCACTATTTACGCAAGCAAAAGTGTAGGTACTCCTTACCAAATCATATATTTTGTTGATTTTTGAAAAAGTAAACACAACCTCTGCATCAAGCTATTTATTTATTTATTTTTTTAATATCAAATGTTACTGCACTGGCACTGTATATCTGGTTTTGAATTTTAATAAGGTTAAAACCCAAACAAACAAACAAAAAAAACCTGATTTTGTTTTTAATAGTAATTGTGCAAAAAGGGGGGGGGTGCCGGTACCCATCCCTTTTTGGCAGATATCAGAGCTTGGAAATACTTTTTGTAGCCAGCTAGGTGTCCTTCTATTCTTGTTTAATGAATTTTCATGTACTCTTCCTTGCAAAACATTTCTAGTTCTGAGAAATACTTGGGTCTTCATTATACTTAGCTGATTATTTTCAATATTCTTCCTGTTCAGGGTACTGTTAGCCCTTTTCCACTGGGGCTGGAGCTCAATCTCGAACTGGGCTGCTTTTTTCCTCACAACAAACCCCTGGGTGCCAGTGCCCAATTCCTGGAGCTGAACCTGCCCTGAAACCGTGCGCGTCTTGAACAAGGGTGACATCAGTAGGCGGAGCTTTCACAACAGACCACAGCTTGAAAGAGCTTTGGAGTTTCAGAGTTGCGATAAATATTAGAAACCAAGATTAAATGTGTCGGTTCAACAGTGGTCCACAGAAAAGACCAACACTCTCCTTGCCATGTGGTTGATGAGAGAAATTCAAGACAAATTGGAATGTAAAAAAAAAAGCATGTATATGATGAGATAGAAGTGGAAATGGCCAGCTTAGGATTTAGCCATTCCACGGATCAAGTGGTCAACAAATTAAAAAAAAAAAACTTAAAAAGTAATACAGGAACCAAAAAAGGAAGATGAACAGAAACGACAGTGAATGGAGCAAAATGATTAATCATTAATTTTGATGTCAATTGATGTACTGGAACATTGGCCTTCATATACACCGTTGAGCAAAAGAGCAGGTAATGGCATTGCTTTGCACAACAAACATTATTCAAAAATATACCTTTGTGTATTATTATGACACTAGTTCCCTTTACATTAAATTCAATCTTTGATTTTTCTCTTACAGTAACCAGGACCTGCTGGAATATTTTCAACGTTTCATAAATGGCAAATGGCGCACTTATATAGCGCTTTTATCCAAAGCGCTTTACACTGTGTCTCATTCACCCATTCACACCAATGGTAGCAGAGCTAAAGCTAGACTCCTTAAACATTACTGCCGTTTCAAACTATAATACTGTGCGTAGTGTACAGCCACAAGAGGGGTTTAAATAGCCAACGTTATCAAAACTAAAAATGAACACTTGGCTCAAATTAAACTATCCCCTTGCACATAAGCCAATGTCTAACCAGGAAGCGCACAAACCAAGACAAGAGTCACGTGTCCAGTCAGAAGCCGCGCCGCAGTGCTATCTGCTTGCCATGGCGTAACAGAGCCCCCCCTCCAAAGGCACTCCTCCCGAAGCGCAAAAAAAAAACCCTCCAACAGGGGTCCAGGGCCCCTGGGAAATCTGTCTCTCGCTGCCACCGAAAACAACGCGGAACTCTGAGGGACGTCCTCCTCGGCCGGGCAGGGCAGCGGGACGGCCTCCTCGGTGTGCAGGAGCTCCACAGCCGAGACTTCCCCGTTGGCCTCCGGCTGCAGCTCTGAGGTTGCCATATTGACCTCAGGCGGAAGCTCCACAGCTGAGGCCTCCTCGTAGGCCTCAGGCTGGAGCTCTGCTGTCACCAGTTCTGGGCTAACCTTCAGTTCTGGACTGAGCAGCATGACTGGATCTTCCACAGGACAGCAAGGTGAAGCGTTGTTCTGTTCCACGGGCCGGGTATGAAGCGGTAAGTTACGGAGCAGCCGATCCATTTCTTTCCATCGCAAATCCTGCTGCCTCCATAGCGCAGCTTCATACTCCGCCTGCTGCCTCCTGACAGAAGCTTAGTGCTCCTCCTGCTGCTTGCACTGCCAGGCGTAGTGCTCTTCCGGTGTCGGGAAGTCCCAGCAGTACCAGTAGCTTTGATGGCTGTATGGGGTTGTAAAGCTCTCCGGCAGCAGGGGCGTGGGAAATTGCATGGGTGGTGGCAGCAGCCCTTGTTACATTGGCCGGCAATCGAACTGACCCAGTGTTTCGTCGAAACGCTTACTCCTTTCCCAGAATGCTCGGCCCAATTCGGTGCTCATGGTGATCTGTTGCTTCCACGTTTGAGGCGTAATATTCTGTAATGAAAAAGGACTGAGCGGATGCAGGCGCAGATCAAAGTCTTAATTTTTAATCAATGAATTAATTAATTATTAAGCGAGCAAACAAACACAAGAAACGTGGTCTATGTTGAAAAGGGCTATCAGGATCAGACATGGGAAGTCTAGACATTACTCGAGTGCACCACCACTTCTGTGGCAGCTTCACTTTGCTGTAGATCCTTGCTGTCTTTTGGGGCTTTTACTTTGCTTTTCTGCCCAGCATACAAGCAGTTATATCGGACAGTTTTCTTAGTATTCCAGATCTTGCCTTGACTTCAATAGTTGACATTAATGACAATTCTGACTGTGGAACTTGTGAGATAGATAAAATATTTTTCATTGCCTTCTGCTCCTTTGTAGGCATCAATTAGCTTACTTTTCAGATCCTCAGTCAGCTCATGGATATTGCGTGTTAGCACAAGTTTGGAAGGTTTCTTGACTTGAGTAATGAGCCCTAATGAGTCAATCAAGGCCTAGGAAGTCAATTAATGTTTGAGACTTTTCAATTTTTGCACATACCATGATTACTATTTTATTTGGTAAAGTTATTTAGATACAAAGTACTGTAACGGTGCATTGTCATTTGCAGAAAGAAACATTTACTACTTTTCACTACAAAAATCAACAAAATGTGTGATTTGTACAGCGGTGCCCGATTTTCTTTTGCATAGAACTGTACTGTTAGAGCTGCTATTATAAAAAAAAATAATCAACACCTTCTGACTGTGGTGTGTTATGTATCAAATATTCAGCTTTATTCACTATGCTGAAATACTCCTTTCGGTGTGTGTCAGATGTGCTTGCTCTAGTCGTGTAGTGTTTTATCCACACTTTGTTATCTGTATCGGAAAGATGTAAGCGTATAGTGGAACGGTCCTCAAATTAGTGAACATGGCATGTCTGACAGGTGTTCAAGGCAAAGAGAGAGAAGAAAAACACACACATACGCAATGCATGCATGCTGACACACACACAGCACACACCTGAAGCTGTCAGTGTTTTGATAGGTGATCAAGGCTGCTTTCAGGAACAAGCATATGGTGTAACAAGGGGAGACAAGAAGACATGATCTCTCTCTCATCTCTCTCTCACTCTCTCTCTCTCTTGCTTCTTTGCTCCCTTGTGTTTTCTGCAGTCACATACAGCGGGTCGGATTGTTCAGAAGTGCTGAACTAATAAGAACACCTGTAGATTGTCTGCCGTTTGTTGTTCTGCTCAGCCAGTGATCTCAGATTCTGTGTTTAGATTTGATCACACGTCGCAGATGGCCTTGTCCATGTGGTGCGACACTCGGACACGCTCGCATAGTTATTTATCATTTTAAACCGATGGATTAATAAACTCGAGCTGAACTAGTAAATAAAAGTTTCAAATGAGTCTAATAATATTTTTCAATACAAACATATGATCATTTCTGATTTCACAGATTATTCAAGTGTTTGTGTACAGAGCAAATTACTGTATAAGGTGTGGTAACTTCACAGCAGTAATCTAACATTAGTCTTTGTTTTTTTTTTTTTTGTTTTTTTTCAAAACAAAAGAAAATAATAATAATAATAATAATAATAATAATAATAAGTACACCAGAATGACAATGATTTTATGCATGTCAATTTAATACTTCTTAGGGCATTTGAATTGTATGTAATTTTTGACTAATAAAGACTCATAAAGGATACATTACTAGTAAAGCAAAAAAAAAAAAAAAGAATACTAATTGGCACTGGAAAGTACATTTTAATTTTATCTCATTGAGTTTCTTGACGGTCTATACAGATTAAGTGTGCTTAAAATAAATAATACTGTAAGTACACAGTAAGTACACCATTTTATAGTTAAATATGTAATGAGTAAGGATTAAAACACTTGGGCACACGCTGTTATAGGAAAATAATCAGTGACAGGGTGATGCAAACCAAAGTTACTTGAATGTTGACCTTCTGGACTGTTACTAAATAGTAAAACTGGACACTCCTGCCATAAACATCCTTAAAAATCCATAAATCTCCTTACAGAAAATGTCATACCATAGATTACATGTTATTTGCTGTAAAATAACACGTTTTTAAAATATGTTTAAAAGTATTAGAATTTGTGCAAATTGTTAATGTTATAGAAAATGAAATAACAACTTCTAACCAAAAGCATCTAGAATCCAACAGTACTATGGTATAAACATGTTTATAGGTCTTAGATACAATGAAGATCCCTTTATCAGATTACTTAAAAGCATGAAAATGTGTTGACTAAATTATTGATATCAGATAGTTTGTTTGCACGTAGGATTTTAATGTCTATTGAGAGTGTTATGCGATGCTATTATTAGGCCTTTGATTGTATATGTGTGTCTGCATGTGTGTGAGTGTGTATATGCGTGTGTGTGTGTGTGTGTGTGTGTGTGTGTGTGTGTGTGCATGTATCTGTCATACAATCTCTTTGGTCTCTCTGAGTCTGTGTGTGGTCTCCTGGACAAAGTGGCATTCCTGTAATCAGAGGTAATCGTATAGAAAGTGCTCTGCTCTGCTATCTGCTCTTCTGTTGACACGTCTACATTCTCTAAATCCCCTGAGTTTGGGGCAGATGATCCTTCATATCTTTCTGTGACCTAAAATAGACATGTTTCATATTCACCGTTTCTCTCTTGCACACATTTGCCCGACCGGCAGTTACGACCCTTACTTGGGACAGATGTATGGTGTGTGTTTTGACACATCGTCCCGAAAGGCGCTACTCAGTGACACTGCCTCTCTCTCTCTCTCTCTCTCTCTCTCTCTCTCTCTCTGGCTGTCTCACCTCTTCTACCAGCATCCCTCGGTGCTAATCATTTCATTTTCTGCCTGAATATTTCCAAATTGAATTAAAATGGATGAGAGGTGTTAAGAGCACTGGTACCACCTTACACCTCCAGCTCATCAAGGGCACCTCTCCATCTCTCATTCTGTCTTTCTCTCTTACTTTTTCTGTCTGTCTGATTTTGATTTGCGGGTGTCAAAGGTGCGAATTCATGATAAGCGAGCTTCGTTACTGCATCACTGCTGTAAAGGTTATTTGCTCTCACTATGAGACACCGAGGCCACTTGACTCCCCCTGTGTGAAGAAAGTGCGTGAAAGAATCTTGGACATGTTTGGAAGTTCCACAAATGATGTGCTAGTTTAATGCACTTCAACACAAGAAATGTGGCAGTCACACGTTTATATCCATGCATATTGGTTTATGTCCATGCATATATACAAATTTTGTACTGGAGTTGAGAAGATGCTAGAAGATGCTGTTCTAGCAAACTAGCCAGTCGTTATGTCATTTAGTTAAAAGAGAGACTGCTTGGCATACACAATATAATCAGTATAGCTTTTAATTTAGGAATAAGCATGTTATCATGTTATTATAGCAAAATAATCAATAATATGGTGGTGTCATGTGGTGTCATGCGAATAAGACTTACTGTTACCATCCCACATTTGATTATTCTCCTTTTATACAATAGCATTTTCCATATTTTTTTTTTTCCAACACTAACCATCCATCCATCCATCTTCAACCGCTTACTCCTTTTCAGGGTCACGGGGAACCTGGAACCTATCCCAGGGAGCATCGGGCACAAGGCGGGGTACACCCTGGACAGGGTGCCAGTCCATCGCAGGGCACAAACACATACACACTCACACACACACTCACACACTACGGACACTTTAGACACGCCAATCAGCCTAACATGCATGTGTTTGGACTGGGGGAGGAAACCGGAGTACCCGGATGAAACCCCCGACACACGGAGAGAACATGCAAACTCCGCACACACATGGCCCTGGCTGGACTCGAACCCCGGACCCTGGAGGTGTGAGGCGGACGTGCCAACCATTTTTATTAAATAATAAAAACAGAATAAAATAGAATAGAATGTTTTATTATAGAATGACATCATACTTTTTAACCATTTGTAGTTCATTTTAATGTTGTGGAATAATTTCCTCACATGCATTCCTTTATCTCCTTTTTTTTTTATAAGATAAAAATGAAATGCAGCTTGTCATGTTGCTAGTAAACCCTAGAACAAAGTCATCTGTCCTGAAAACTTCCAGACTTCCAGACAATTTTGTAACTTTTTTTTTCACATATCGTTTCTACAATATTTCAAATGAAACTGACAGTTACTAATTATAGATATATGCTTTATTATTATTATTATTATTATTATTATTATTATTATTATTATTATTATTATTATTATTATTATTTATT
>JAFFST010048756.1:144002-155920 GCA_022414735.1 Noturus placidus
GGACATACACACATGCAAGTTCATACACACAATCTTCTATGGAAGAGAAATCACTCTCACAATTGTTCTTATCATTTGTACTGCAATTTTACTCCTCAATGCCTCATTTTAGGCAGGAATTAATAAAAATTGCATGTGCTTCAGGTGCTTTGTGTCTCACCCCATCTCTCTCTCTCTCTCTCTCTCTCTCTCTCTCTCTCACTTCCCTAAAGCCCTTCCACTCCATCTCATATTACCAGCTCATAATTCCTTCTCATTTGTGAAAATAAGAGGTGTGTATGTATTTATTGTGTGCATCGTGCAAAATATAGAGTGGCAGAGAACCCTAAATAGGAGGAAACAGACTGAGTGCAACACTGTGTCCAGTATAAAGCCACTCAGCCTTGCTAATTTAATTAGCCTGAGAGGTACTGCACTCTTTCGCCAAAAAGTTCTTCAAGGCCCTTAGTACAGCATGAAGAAGGGAGGAGAGCGTGAAGAGGGAGGACGTCATCCATGTCTTGCCTTGGATCAGTAAAAAACCCAGGAGTGTAAGAAAGTGTGGGAATGAATCTATATAGTATAGCTATTATAGCTGGGGCTACATTTAAGACTAGTATTGATGATAACATCCCAAAAACCTACAAGATTATAATAATAATCCATCCATCCATCATCTACCGCTTACTCCTTTATCAGGGTCACGTTGAACCTGGAGCCTATCCCAGGGGGCATTGGGCACATCGCAGAAAATAATAATAATAATAATAATAATAATAATAATAATAATAATAATAATAATAAGTAACATTTAGCTTATAAACAAAACAAAAAAAAACACAACTGAGAGAATGATACTTTTACATTGTATGCTATGATGCTAATTGTTATTACAGTGTAAATTTACTCAGTGTAAATTTAGTCTTTTTTCTTTCTTTTGTTACTTTTTTTTATTTTTTTTTTTAGAAATGTTGGTATTCTCAACACTTGTATTATTTTCACTGCTAGTATACATTTTAATTGTCTGTGTACAATATACTGTACGATTTAATGGATATGAGCTAGCTTTCTAAGTCGTTAGCCTCAGTGATTAGCTGATTTATTGTATAGCCGTGTCCATATTTGTGCCCAGTTTCTGCGTTCACATTCCCATGTATAAATGAAAGAATTAATTTGCCCTTATATCATTCAGCAGTCTTCTCTTTGAAAAGAACACACGGTTATAAGCAGATACATTCACGCAGCAAAATGTCATAACATACAATGTTTTTTTTTTTTTTTTTTTTTTTTACAATAATTAATCATAATAATTTATATAGCGCTTTTTACAATGGACATTGTCTCAAAGCAGCTTTACAGAAATATCAAGCGACTTACAAATGAGACACACTCACACACCAATGGTAGCAGAGCTGCATGCAAGGTGCTAGCTTGCCATCGGGGGCAACTTAGGGTTCAGTGTCTTGCCCAAGGACACTTCGACATGGGATCACCCGGGCCGGGATTCGAACCGCCAACCCCACGATTAGTGGACAAACCGCTCTACCGACTGAGCCACAGCCGCCCTAAATGAATTCAAGCCAGACCTGTTCTAAAAAATATCATTTTATTTCCCTGTTATTTATTTATTTATTTATGTTTTAATTTGTTCAAAAAATCTCAACTTGAAAACAATTGAGTATGTCTAAGTCGCTCTATTAAACTTAACAGGTAATTAATTCTTGCAACATTTTACCTGTCACGCTGACATATTTAGTTCCTTTAGAAATACATATGGCTTTTCTTCAAGGTCTAACATGGCCACATAGGCTTCATCAAATTTCATATACATTGAATACATTTTAGATTTAAGTTTAATGGGATTTCAAATCATTTCATTATACAGGGATGAAAAAAATGGGCAAAAAAATGATCATTTTCAATATAATTAGAAGCACACTCAGATATAAGTGAGCACGGTGAAGGAGATGGATCATTTCTGATCATATACTCTTATGATTATCTTTATGATTCTCGCTCGCTCTTTCTTGATTATGTTAATTTGAAGAGGATTCACTATATTCATTAAAAGGCCACACTGGAATACTTCACCCAGCTCGGCTTCGCATTACACATAACGGTGTCCAGAAGGACTTTATTTCAGCGGAGGAAGCAGGAGAATATGTGAAACTCTTGATATCAGGATGAAGTGTATCACCTGCACAGCGGCGTGTTCTTTTTATTTTTTTTATTTTTATTTTTTTTTAAATTAAAGTTAAGGACATTATATCTGTTATTGTGCTCAGACTGTTTATCAGATTTGAGTCAGTAGAGGATTTCTCTTACTGAAATGTTTAGTTTTGGTAAGGGTTGGTTAGTTCAGCGTTCTTTCCGAGTGGTTGTCTCAGTGCGGACAGCTTTATCTGTAGAGGGATACCTGCTGTCTCCTTTGGGTTTTGGAGACTTTGGGTGTTTTTTTTTTTTTTTTTTAAGGGTTTTTGGGGGGAGGGGAAATCACTCCGGCTCTAATTGACTATTTCTATCCCTATGGTTTACTTTATTAGATGGTTGGTAATGATTTTGATCCCAGCACAGCGAGAACAGGCATTTTAAGATTTTAAGATCTAATAAATAGATCTTTTTAGATTTATTAGTTGGAACATCATAGGTATGTGTAATCCTGTTAAGAGATCTAGGGTTTTTATATATTTTATATATTTGAAACTTTTAAAAACGCTGATATAGTATTTTTACAGGAGACTCACTGTTGTATTAAAGATCATAGGTTATATTGCCCTTGTGTCTTATGCCTGTTGTTGGGTTTTATAATAATTATACAACCAGCAATAGTTAGTGTAGCCATCATGTGCCGGGGTTATGGGGTGGGGAGATGAATCATGTGTAAATGAACCACATGTAAAATGACATAAATGAATCATATATAAATGAATCATATATAAATCTTGTGGGAGGTATGTTACTGGGGTTAAAAGTTTGATTCTGTATGGATTTATGAAAATGAATCATATGTAATTAAATCACATGTACATGAATCATAAGTAAATTGATCATATGTAAACTGTTATCGGGGTAAAAAAAAAAAATGTTGATTCTGTATTGATATATCTTGTTGTACTCTGAAAAGTGTATGAGAATCAATAAAAATTGTTATAACAAAAAAAAGGCCACTTAGTATTAGCTGTTCAAGCATTTATAATCACGCTTTGAAACAGAATAATAATAAAAAAAACACATGAGAAGGAAAAAAGAAAGAAAGGAAATAAAAAACAAAAATGCATCTGTACATTTTAATGCAAAAGGAAAAAAAAAAAACTTTAAAAAAGACAGCTAGCTACAGAACAAAGATATAGCTAACTACAGATCTTATATGAAATCTGTGTTGGTCATGTAAAATACGATTATGAATGTTCGTTGGATATCACTAACATAGCAAGCTGGTGTTCACAACTCCATTATCGCTCAATTATTAACCAGCACTTGGCTTGGGAGAACGGAGCACCTTTCTATGAGAGAATTTTTGTAGAATTTTGAATGTTACAAAATCTCCCAAATCTTTATGGCAGTGAGTGAGAATCTGCGAATTTACAGTTTCATTGTCAGTATTTTTAAGTATGTTTAAGCTTGGAGCAGTTACACCTCCCACCTCCTCCACTGTGTATTTCTGTCAACCATTGGTTGTGAACCACCCAATAGTTTGATCCAGCCCCACTTTGTGTGTAAAAGGTAATTCATCTTCGGAAATGATGGAAAAGATGTTACTGTTTTTACATAAGTAATGGTATTACATAAGTAGCTAACGTTAACAGTTAAAGTTCACAACGGTTGTCTTTGGTCATGGTAATATGGTGGTTAGTGCTTAATTTGTAAATCTGCGTAATAGCAGTGAGTACTCTCCGTACAGGGAAACATTTATGGATTGCACATTCTATCAGCATATGTGCTGTCACCTCAGTTAGCTACAAAGCACATTTGCCAAAGCACTTTGAAAACTATGTTTTATACGGTAAAGGTACTTACTTACAATAAACATTACCTGCACAACATATTCAAGAAAAACTCATCTTACCTAAGACAAAATATAACACAAAGCTGTAATGCCAGTGTCCTTCTCATTTTCCCTGTTTCCCTTATGTATCTATCAGTGTACAAATGGCTGTGGATTGAATTTTGTAAGCCGTGGACCCACGATGTTCAAAAACATCAGTAACAAGATGATGGGGATGAGAAGGGTTCATGTGGTGAGTGATTTTGGAGAAACCCTGCTCACACTCCACTCGAGATTGATATAGTATTCACAGTAGCCAACAACTGTCTTTCTGGAACTTTTTGTTTACATTTATTCATTTAGCAGATGCTTTTATCCAAAGCGACTTACAAATGAGAGCACACTCACACACCAATGGTAGCAGAGTTGCATGCAAGGTGCTAGCTTGCCATCGGGGGCAACTTAGGGTTCAGTGTCTTGCCCAAGGACACTTCGACATGGGATCACCCGGGCCGGGATTCGAACCACCAACCCCACGGTTAGTGCATTAGTGCACAACCCGCTCTACCGACTGAGCCACAGCCGCCCGCACAGTCTATTTGAGTCCCTGTACTCCCTGAAAGCCCAAATGACTGTACATGAGCTGGTAACTATATTTAATTCCAGGCAGTCAATCTCAATTTCAAAACCATGTGCATGTTGACAGTGTTTAGCATTGTAAGCTCTTTTAAAAACCTTTCAGCATATGTTGCTCCAAAATGTGTACATATCTTTCTGCATTAATAGTGCAGGTTCCCCATGCCCTGGGCACTGACACACCCTCATACCATGACAGATGCTGGCTTTTGGATCTGATGCTGATAACAGCTTAGATGGTCCTTTTCCTCTTTGGCCCCGAGAACACTACGGCTGTTTTTGAAATGTTGACTCATCGGACCACAAACTTACGATTCCGCTGTGCTTCTGTCCATCTCAGATGAGACCCAGTCCTTCTGGATAGTGCTGATGTATGTCTTCTGCTTTGCATAGTAAAGATTTAAGTTGCATCTGTGGATTGTCGGTGTTGACCGACAAAGATTTACTGAAATATTCCTAAGCCCATGTCAGGATATCCATTACAGACTTATGACGGTTTTTAAGACAGTAACTCTAAGGGATCGGATATCCCGCTCATTCAGAAGTAGTTTTCGGACTTGCCCTTTACACACCAAGTTTTGACTAGATTCCTTGTGCACTTATTATATTGTGCACTTTACATTTACATTTATTCACTTAGCAGACGCTTTTATCCAAAGCGACTTACAAATGAGATACAAGCAAAGTGATATCAAGCAGGGAACAATACAAGTAATGCTACTATACAAGATCTATTAATTGAGTACCAGAAGAAGCAACATGCACAGAGTAGAGGTGTAAGTGCATATTGTTTTTTTTTTTTTGTTTGTTTTTTTTATGAGATGGTTAGGGGTTGACGGAAGAGGTGGGGCTTTAGCTGTTTTTTGAAGATGGTGAGTGAATCTGCAGTCCTGATTGAGGTTGGAAGTTCATTCTACCACTGAGGAACAGTTAGTGTGAAGGTTCTGGAAAGGGACCTTGTGCCGAGATGAGTAGGAACTACTAAGCGTCGGTCGCTAATCGATCGCAGATTACGTGTGGGAACGTAAGCCTTCAGCAGAGAGTTGAGGTAGGAGGGTGCTGTTCCAGACAGGGTCTTGTACGTGAGCGTCAAGGCCTTGAATTTGATGCGGAGGCATCAAATTTGACTTGAATTTGACTTTAGACCTTGAATTTGACTTTAGACATTGAAATGCCCCAAATGCTACCGATTTGTCTTTGTGGAATGTTGTTCTCACAGTGTTGGATTATCTGCTGATGCATCTGTTGGCAGATTTGGTGAGCCTCGACCATCCTTGCTCTTAAAGGACTAGGCCATTTTTGGAGGCTTCTTATATACTGTGATTAGACGATTGCATCACCTTCTTATTCCAACTTCTCACACATAAATTTCCCCTGTCCCAACTTTTTTGGATCATGTTGCATGCATCAATTTCAAAATAAACATTTGTCTTCAAAGAACTATGCAGCTGATCAGGTAAAACATCAAATACCTTGTCTTTATATGTTTTTTGTTTAAATGAATGAATGAATGCCTTTATTGTCATTATACACATACAATGAAATTAGGAGCCACTCCCTTTTTTCTGTGCTCAACATGTTCATATAAGACATAAAAGAGATAATATAAGAAGGAATAATAGTAAGAAAAGGGTAGTATAGAATAAGAATATCTATATAGCAGCACGAAATGGTGTAGAATATATTAAAAATAAATAATTAAATAATGCCCATGCAGGGACTCTGAAAATTGCACAGTTTGAGACCACGGAGACACCATGTACCTGTAGAGTATCAGTGCATGTGTGTGTTCAGAGTGGTTATGACTTTTGGGAAAAAATACAAGTCAAAGTACATTTACAAATCACTCGTCTTTGTTTTATTAGCATTTGCCATACTGTCTTAACTTTTTTTCAGAATACTGTAATGGTTATATTACAAAACTTGCCACTAAACGTGATCTAAAAGCAATTAAATTATTTTATGAAGAAGAAGCTCATGTTTTGTTGCTTTTTGTTGTTTCTTCTCTCTTTGTTGCCATGGTTCTTATCATCCGTTGGTTCTCTCTCTACCTATCTTTCTCTCTGTTTCCTTGTTTCTATCTCTCCGTCTCTTTCTATCTGTCTCTCCAAATATATTTTCTCTCCTTCTCTCGCTTTTTCCATCTCTTCCAACTATACCTTTCTGTCCCTCTCTCTCTCTCTCTCCCACTCTCTCTCTCTCTCTCTTTCTCTCTCTCTCTCTATTTCTATTTTGTCCTTTCCTTTCTGACAGTCTCTTTCTTCCTCGGTTCTCTATTCCTCGCTCTCCCTCTTTCTTTTTCTCTCTTTCTGTGGTAGTATTTCTGCATTCTAATACTTTTTTTAACAGCCACTGAGATCAGACTGGTGGCTCAAGACATCGGCTGAGGAATTTACTGCATGTTTTTTTTTTTTTTTTATTTTTTTTTTTTTTTACAGCCTTCATCTTAATTGCAGACAAGAAGCAAATCCCCCATCCCTGCTCCTCTGTAAAATCTTTCTTCCCTTGCACGTTTTCAATAATGTAATCAGTGGATGTAATTTGTTTGTTTGTAATGTTAATCAAGACTGTAATGAATTAGCAAGCATGGAACACTTTACCGATAAGAAACTTTTCCCTTTTGGGACATTTGTTTTTATTCTTAGTTTAGTATTTTTATGGAACTGTGAATGATCTATATGTTTTTATCACAGAAGATTTGCTTGATTTTTTTTTTTTTATTATTATTTAACAAGAGTTATCACTGTAGGTACACTGCTAACTAATGGAAAACAGTAAAATACTTAGTGTATACTGTAGGTATATTATTGAACAGAAATAGTCTCTTTACTGCAGGTAATCCATGAATTAGCAGAAAATTTTGTAATTACAGAACAAAGACCGGGTAATAAACTGCCAGTATATTTCCTGTTGATTTATTTAACAGTAACAATGTTTCTACTGTAGTTATACCACTAAATAACAGAAAATGTGCAGATATTTTACAGAAGGTATACCATTCAATATCAGGAAATGTCCTTTTTTCTTGCTGTGGGTTCACTGTCAATTAACAGAAAATTTCAGTTTTTTTTTTTTAATTATGAAAAGCTGCCAGTGCTTTTTTTCTATTATTTTATGGATTTATTTCTTAGAGTGTACTGCCAGCTACTGTCAATAAAAATATTTCCAAAAACACATTTGGGTACATTAAAAATTAACAACGGTTACCATAAAACCCGAAATAATGCTTCATAGCATTACTCCATTCTTCAGTCCCAATGCTCTACTTCTCATACACTCCGCTCAACTATTTTGCATTAGTTCCCCTGCTTACGTTGCCTCACCAAAGACTCCTGTCACTGTAAATCACCAGCTCTCATAAAAAATGAATGACTTCAGCCAGTTTGTTGTGTCATATCCAATGTAAATGAAAGAGTTGTTTGCTTTTAACTATCTAATGATATTAGGAAATGGATACATTGTACATGTATAGGCATACATTCATAATATTGGGCATGAACATGCTTATAGCTCAAATGAGTAGTGGCCTGGGAAAACCCATCAGATGATAAAACGATGAACTACTAAATAAATCATGCATACCGAGGCATGGCCAAAAACATTTATCTGTCCATAACATACTGTACTTTGATACTTTAACTTAGCAAATTCGTAAATATACATGTAGAAATGTGTTTAAGTAAATGTGTTTAATATTTAAACATTTGTTTCTGCATGATAAAGGATGCAGTTTAACAAATGAAAATGTCTAAAGATGTTTAAAACCTTGTTAGCTAGGTATGATTTCCTCAAATAGTGAACATCAGGCTTTGATCAAAGTTTAGGGAAACAGCTCCTGGTTGTTATAACAGAAAAGCGTTCCCATGAATTCTTGATGTGGGAGGGGTGGGAGGGGCATACACTACAAGATACATTTGACATTTGGAAGCAAGTGTTAGCCTTCTTCCTTCCAGGTTGGTAGCTGTTGCATGACAGGGGAGAGCTGGCCAAGACTAAATTAGGGAGAAAAACCAGGGGGAAAAAAAAATTGTAGTGAAACAAAGAAAAGCCTTAATCAATTCTGTTTGTAAAAAGAAAATGGCTGTCAAAATGTCTGCCATGCTCCTGCTCCACAGTCAGAATTAAATCTTTAAATGTAATTTTCTCCCATTGCTCATTTCTCTTTTAAGAAAATTCATTTCTCGTTACTTGTGGTTCTGCAAATAAACAAATAAATATGTAAAAGTCTGAAGTTTTAGTTTTCAGAACTATATACAGTATATAGTGTATATATAGTAGGAAATGTCAAAATTTCCCCACGCTAGGAGTTTTCCATGGCCACTACACAAATATTTAAACATGCTGCTTGAGTTGAGGTTAAAATCCTTCTTGTATTGCAGTTTAGAATTTCAAAACAGAGATCTTAAACACGCGTTTCTGCCTTTTTCATGTCCATGCCTGTTTTGTCTCAATTGCCTGTTGCTGATATGATGGTTTTTAATGCTTCATGTTTTTCAGGATATAAAGCAGTTACTTTGTGGTTTCATTATTCCAAAAAATAGGCCAAACAAATGGGATTGAAACAAACATTCTCTGGCTTAACATTTCAAAAGACATTTTTCCTCAGAGCAATGATCAAAAAAAAAGTTTTTGGTTTCAGTCTGTCGCTATCAATATCTAAGAAAGTTTCATAGCCGTGTTTGCAGGATCATAAGTCTAGAACCAGGTAAAGAAACGTCGACTTCAGAAAGTCAATCCTCACCCTTGCGTTTTGTAATCTCGCCTAAAAATAACAGGCTACATTAGTAATAGGTTTAAAACCTTGTCATATCAGGTTAGGTCTGCGTGGGCTACATGTACGAGTTCCCCATGATCCATTTCGGTGAGTGCGCACTCCATGCATTATAGATGATGCAACCTAAGGCTCAGGTTTGTGAGAAGCGGCTGGCTTGTTTTCTTGTGTTTTTTTTTTTATCTTCCCCGAGGCAACCTCTCTTTACCTTACCATATCCCTTTTTGTCGGAGCTCCTAGGTGCTTTTTCTTCTGCTGGCGCGAGCAGGCCAACATGCTGAATAATTTAACTCCTGTGCGTTTGAACAGGTACGAAAATAATTCTGGGTGAAAGGGGAGAGTGGATACCTCTATCTTTTCTCCCTTATAGTGAGCAGACTCTCTCAGCACAGATCAGAGTGAGCATATGAAATATTAAAGGTTATTGGTGAGTGTGAGAGCAGGGAGAGCATTGGTCCTGTGAGAATGCCGTGAACAGGTAGACACCAAGCAGCGCTTTAACAGACACATCTGGATTATTTATACTAACATGTCTCTGTAAACACAGCAAGCCGCTCGAGCCATGCGAGCCGTATGATCTTGTCTGTCTCTTTCCTGCTCTTACACATGTTCACTCCTATCCACTAGCATCTTTGTACATGCATTTCATTGTGGAGCTTTCCAGAACGTAAGCCTCGGACATACATAATGTTCAATACATTTACATTTATATTTATTCATTTAGCAGACACTTTTCTCCAAAGCGACTTACAAGTGCACACACACACCAATGGTAGCAGAGCTGCATGCAAGGTGCTAGCTTGCTATCGGGGTTGCCAACTTAGGGTTCAGTGTCTTGCCCAAGGACACTTCGGCATGGGATCACCCGGGCCGGGATTCGAACCACCAACCCTACGATTAGTGGATTAGTGGATTAGTGGACAACCCGCTCTACCGACTGAGCCACAGCCGCCCTATACAAGCCCAATACAATCACTTTGATATCTTTGCTAATTGACAATATAAGAAATGGATTGATTTCTAGCACTGCATATTCCAAACTTCCTGTAATTAATAATTAGGGAAGGATTTGCTTGGTCTGGGACAATGTCAGAGTGGATTCAGTGAGGGGTGGGAGGAAACCAGAAAACCTAGTGAGAATGTAAAAAACATGTCACAGTAACACAAGCTTAATATCGAACTGGCGACACTAGTGAGGTGTCTAACGTTTCATTTTATTAATGTTCTAGTGGTATTGAATTATTTTATGGACTGTTATGTTATGAAATCATAGTATGGGCAGCCATGAAAGAACTACTGTATTAGTTAAACATATGCTTTTATTATGTCCATTACACATTTAATTCAATCCTAACTACACCATAATATTTCTATGAAAATGTCAGTAAGTAAAGTTGAAATGTATGTAACATGTTAACACATTTTGTTTGTACTGACAGTTCTGTTTCATTTGTTATAGAGGAATCTGGATACTTGTTCAGCATTAGAACACATTGACAGAAATGTAGATGTTCTAGGTCACCTAAGTGGTGAACAGGCTCTCTAGTATAGGCCTCAGATATTGACTTAATTAAGACAGATGAACACGGCCAGTGACCTCCACTCATCCAACATAATGCTGTTAATCCAGCAGTGTGAGACGATTCAAGCTACATCGTTTGGTAATTAATAGCCTTGGGCTTAGCGAGAGCACTTAAACTAGCCACGAGCATGTCAGTTCGGGTCATTGCAGGCGAAACACTTGTGAGAATGTGAGAGAATTTTATGAACCACTGAACTAATGAAGGTATATTTGTGTTATATGAGGAATAAAACATGATGGGGATATGGTCTTAAAACAAAACAATAGACAACTGGTGGATATGATGAAGCAGAGTTTTTCTTACCACCCTGAAGTTGATTATTTTCCTATAACAGCATGTCTTGTAGTGTTTTACACAACAATGATTTGGCACCGATTTTTATTTAAATGTATTTAACAACAAAACATCATTTTTTATCCACTTATAGTCACATGTAATATTGTGAAATGTCTATGAAACAAGTTAGTTCCTGTTATTAAGTTAAACACACTTGAATTCTATGGGTGACCGGGCTTTCTCTGTCTATGCTCCTTCACTTTGGAACTCTCTTCCTCATGAACTCAGGGAAGCCCAGACTCTTGGCGCTTTTAAAACTCAACCTAAAACACATTACTTCATACTTGTGTTTGACTGCTAGTGTCTTTTTATTATTGTTCCATCACTTTTACTATCAATTGTGTTGTTTTAGTTCTTTTCACTTCTATTGTTTGTATTGTACTCTGTTTATTGTTCATTCATGTACAGCGCTTTGAGAAGCTACTTTTAAAGGCGCTTCATAAAATAAAGATTATTATTATTATTATTATTATTATTATTACTATTATTATTATTATTATTATTATTATTAATATTATTATTATTATTATTATTATTATTATTATTGCTTATGTTATAATACCGGGGCGCACGGTGGCTTAGTGGTTAGCACGTCCGCCTCACACCTCCAGGGTCTGGGGTTCGAGTC
>JAFFST010048756.1:166042-178204 GCA_022414735.1 Noturus placidus
ATATATACATACACACACACACACACACACACACACACATATATACTGTATATATATGTGTGTGTGTGTGTGTGTGTGTGTGCACTGACTGTATGTATAAAAATAAAGAAACTGGAAGCTATATTGTTAAATTTAAGCAAATTTGCAGTGAGTAATGTGATAATTACAAGGACTGTTCATGTTGCAACATGTTGGCAAAATACTACACTCCAATTCAATGTTTTTCATTCCTTTGATACATGTCTTTTTTCCCTTTTTCATTTGTAAATTTCCTCTTTCTTTTACTTTACATCGTATTGCATTTGACAGCAAAAAAAAAAAAAAAACATTGAAGTGCTTATTTATTGAAAAACCACATCCTGGACACCTCTACCAAAGAAAAATCTGGCAATCTCGGAGGTGTGAACTACATGCAGATGATTTGGATATTCTGAATGGGAGCCCAGAAAATCAACTTAAGCATGTGGGTAATTCAACTCTGAATACCTGTAAATTTCCCTGCGTAAATAATCGAAATTCAACAATAAATATTAAAAATTCTTTCTCTGCCAACTCTGAATAAAAATACACACTTACTGTCTCATTCACTTAGGGTGACACCTGGGTCAAAACTGAATTAAATTTAGCTGTTCAATAAGACGTTTATTGCTCCAAAAGGCACAACTCCCTCCTTTTATTTATTTTTTTGCCAGCTGAAAGGACTGACTCGGCAGAACGCCGGGTTAAATTGCAATCTACATAGAGACATTTCCATAAGATTCATGTAAAGCCTATCAAGTGGGTATTCAGTAGATCAAGGGTACTAGTGCAATATTGGAATGTGTCCGTTCAATCGAAGTATGTATATGGAACAGATCTTATCAAAGGGTGCTTAGGCATGGAGTCGAAGCTGCTGAACAGTGCTGAATCGAAAAGCGGTATAACTCTTCTCTTCTGTGGCAGAGAGAGATAGATAAAGATAGCAGAGGTAGATTAAGAGAGAGAGAGAGTACTCACATGGGACTTGCACTATTTTTCCCCCTCTCTCAACCTTCCTTTTTCTGAAAGAAGAACGTGTAAGAGAGAGAGATGGAGACAGAGAGAAAGAAGTAGGATACAAAAGACAGAATTAAATAGTCATCACTGTCATATGTATTGATTGACTGCATAAGAGGAAAGAATAAACGGTTTAAGTGTCCTGAGGGGTGAGGCGAGAAGCGTCCGCAATTTCATACCATAAATGAAATATCTCCGAACAGGCGTGCCGGGGCATTTTAGCAGCCATTTCTGCTATTGCATTACATTAATCAAGGCACTTCCTGTCCACTCATCTGAAGCCAGTACGGTGCATTCAGAAGGAGAGAAAGAGAGAGAGAGAGACTTTGTCTCAGAGATGAGACCTGATTTATGGCTAACCCTCTCTTAGGCTTGCTCTCCTCCAGCTGACTCACCCAAACAAATAATTGAATTGGTTCAAGTACATAAAGCATCCCAATGGCTTCTGTAACGGTGGCTAACTGGTTTAACTAAGACAAGAGCATGCACATTTGAGAGGTGATAAAATTCCTCCTGCAATTTGCTCTTTCTCTCTCTGTACGAACCACATGGTTGTCTGCACTTCCTGTGTTTCGTGAAAGAGGTGTTATTGCATCATAGCTCTGGGAAAAGAGAAAATGAATGCTAGAAATGGCAACAAAAAAAAAAAAAAATGTCCTTGACACACATTATAGTCGGGAATAGCTAAGGTCCGAAAGACGTCTCTAGTACACAACTTATAAATTATTAAAGGTGACTGACCTGTAAATCACATTCCTTTGTTTTCGGATATGTGTGGCATGACATCATCCATCAGTCAAATAATCATGTAGTATATAATAGACTTCCTCGTATTGCTGCATTGGGAAAGTAATATACAGGGGGGAAATATGTGTCCAAAATAACCTTTTGGTTTGAAAGTTCATACGTCTTGTGAATTTTTGATCGCTAGGCTGTCTGTTGTCGTTTCAGTTTCTTTCTTGTTTTTGTTTCACATTCTTTCTTGGACTTACTGTACACCAGAAGTTGTGCCAAGCGCTAGGAATAAAAAACAGACCCCAAATCTCTGGCAGTCATTATATAAAATAGGGTGCGCAGACCTCAATAAACATCAGCTGTGTAAATTACAGAGTTAGTTTTCTGCAGTACTTTCTGGCACTCCTCTGCTTTGATGAAAACTTCAGGGTTAAAAACTGCAAGATAACAAGAGAGTATGAAAAGGAAAGCAGAAGAAGAGAGCGAGAGAGAGAGATAGAGAGAGAGAGAGAGAGAGACTTGTTTTGACACTGAAATTAATTTACAAGTTTCTTTTCCTGAGTAAAAAAGAAACAGAAGAAGGAGCTGACAAAAGGGAAGAGGGAATGAAAAGGAGTGAGATGAGAGAAGCTTTTGATATGTATCAGACGTCTGCAGTCTCTCGGGACTGTAGCTGGGACAATTACAGTACACCAGGTTGGACTCTGCCTCTGTTTCTGTAGGCAAGTGGCCAAAGTCTATCTCCAGTCAAAATATCCATGCAAGCTAACAAGCTTGTTCCACGGCGTTTGCAGCCTAGAAGAAAGGCATCCAAAGCCTTGAGACACAAACGAAAGCAGGCAGGGAGGGAGGGCAAGAAAAGCAGCTGAGACCCCAAAACAAGGCCAGTGGAGTTTGGTGAAAGAAATGATGTTCATAAAGGTGTGAGGAGGAATAGAGTAGAAGAAATGACCCAAAGGCACACTCGTTTTCTTTCTGTGTCTCTCTATCCCTTTGTCCCTTCGTAATGACCTGCTTTGTGTTGTTTATCACCTTTTTTCTCTTCCAGGCCTCAGTCATGACTGCATGCCGTCCCTCACCACTCTCGCTTTCTATTTCCCCCTTTTTTTTTATATCCAACGCCGTTGTCTTCCACCAGCGGTGGCTGCACAATTCATTAAGTAAATTCTGAGAGAGCCATTAATGGAAGCCTTTTTCTTCGACTCCCCTGAAACCTCATGCTTAATTAGGTGAGCTCTTTTGACGGGGTGCAAAAACAAAAAGCGGGTGCTGCGATGCTGAAATGGCCCTGGTCCCACGAAGGGCCTCACGTCTCCGCGACTACTAATGACCGAGTCTTTCAGTGGAACGCGGTGGAGCAGGAAGGGGGCCAGGGTTAGAGTTCGAACCCCACACAAAAAGCCGCCACTCTGGGGGAGCAACGTTGCTGTGCTCCTCCTCACCAGGTGACTCTCCGCTCTCATTAACAGACAATGAGCAGTCAGACAGTACAGGGTAAACATGTTGGGAAACAGGGTCTCAGAAGGTCTTACTGCCAGTTTTCATTGGTGATAAGCTACACTTTTTTTTCTTTATTTTACAGAATTTTATACAAAACACTGAGCTTCCACATCCCTATATATTATAGCAGTCAACACCTAGCGTAATAGTAAGGTTCCTTCAGTATCTTTACACCAGAACTAATGCTGCTAAAGTGCAATACATTTGCTGTAAATGAACACTAATGCTGATAAATCTCAATACACCATTATATACTTACATTAGTCTTTCTAAATCACAATAAACTCCCATCACATTCGCACTAATCTTATAAACCAACTCTAAACTCTTGTACATGTGAGTGCTATGTAATTGTTAGCAGCTTCTTGCTTGAAAGATGACACCACAACCAGCCTCTTGTTTTCAATTGGCTGATGTTTACAAATTAGTGGGTCAAATTTGACCAAGATGGCCTATACAAATAAGTAAAGAATACAATACTTGGTACGATGCTTTTTATCCATGTATGATTATATTTAATTATATTTAGTAAGATCCGCAAAAGTTAGTTCATGTTATCACTTATGCTATATCAGCTGTAAGTCATTCCGTTACCAGTCTGTCATTTTTCTCTCATTTGCATTTAAGGAAATGAATATTGTCATGTTACAGAGAAACCAGAAAGTCACTTTCCCATAGTCCTAAACTTAATGAGCTTTAAAGTCACCATAAAATAAAAGAAAACAATTTGTGGCGTTTAGTATATGGCAAATATTACACTTAAGGTTATCTATAAGCTAGTGTGCTCCAAAACAATCACGTTTAGAAGATATATCTATCTCTACCACCAACAATTTAATGACTAGAATCTCTGTGAATCTAGTTTCTGATGTGTCCCATTCAATTACGTGGAAATAGTACATTTTAGTTGTGTTAATTAGTTGTGTTAATAGTACAGCCTGTGTGTTAAGCTAAATGCTACTGACTATTTAAAAAAGAGGGAGGTGCCACTCTATTTGTCCAGCCATTGCTTCCTGTTTCAGTGGAAATTACATCATCACATTAAATAACTCTTCACGGTTCAAATCACTTCACAGGGACTTTAAAAAATTGCTGACACTGGAGACTTTTTCCATAAAGAATAAATAAACATCTCCTTAAATGAAGACTCCACCACCATATCAATGTTTTTACATTTGTCTTTGTTTAGTAGCACCACGTCTTATTTTTTGCTTTTTTACCATACTTAGATAAAGCATTGCACCAGCATATACACACATTCCATATGTAACTTCTTACTACATGTTTGACAACGTATTAATTAATATGAATCTTTGATTTGCCGAACAGCTGGCATTACTGTCAACAATTTCAAATTAGAATTAAAAAATTACTATATTGTAGTTGTGCATTTGTCTAGTCTATTTTAAAATATCATAGCTCATGCTGGATTTTTCCAATACCCACAGTGACACACACACACACACACACACACACACACACACACACACACACACACACACACACACACACACACATGCCTGCTGGGTATAAACAGGTGCCAGGTGGCCTCTGTGGTCTGGATTTCCGCTCTTTCTCTTCAGGTTAGTGGGGGTGAGGTGTTGTAAGCTGCTATGCTACATTCAGGCATATCTAATACCTTGAAGTCTTTGTGTGTGTGTGTGTGTGTGTGTGTGTGTGTGTGTGTGTGTGTGTGTGTGTGTGTGTGTGTGTGCATACTGAGCCGGACTCACACAAAACGGAATAATCCTGTGAGATCACGGCCGCAAAACCAAGACTGTAATCCCCCAAAACACACACACACACACACACACACACACACACACACACACACACACACACACACACACACTAACATATACTGTAGAAACATGGGGTTGGTTTTAAGACCTCTGAGGTCTCGGACCAGTCAAACTTATAGCTCCACATTCAGAGCTGACCCAAGAGAGCTCTTAAAACCAACCCCATGTATCTACAGTATGTGTGTGTGTGTGTGTGTGTGTGTGTGTGTGTGTGTGTGTGTGTGTGTGTGTGTGTGTGTGTTTCTGTCTTTGCCCCAGAGACCTAGCTCTGGGTAATTACCAACAGGCGGGGAGCTCGATCTCCACTGTGCAGCTTTCAAATGCACATCAGGAAAAACACACACACACACACACACACACACACACACACACACACACACACACACAGGCTGGTCTTCATGCTGTGTGGGTTATAAACAATGTGGTGCTTATAACATATGTTCCCTTAATCGTGTTAATTTCAAATTCATTTGCAATTGTGAAATTCCGTTGTTGTTTTAATACCAAATTAATGCGTTTCATTCCTGCTTTCTGATTTAAAAAGCCAAATATTCATTCATAGGAAAATCATTCTTATCATGTTAGCGTTTCCTTTTAGAGCATTGTTAGGCCTTAACCAAAATGCTCTGCATTCATGGTCAATTTTCAGCCTGTGTATGTTCATCATCATAGGTCAAATGTAAGAATTTCTTCTGAGTGCAGATTGATTGCAAAAATTGCTCTAAATCTTTTGTTAGCTTTTTTTTTATTTTACCAGGGAAGGGCCAGAGATCAGTGGACCAGCGATATGTGGACCAGAGATTGGCAGAAGTGGTCCAGGAATAATGTGTGAGCCTGGGATTGGTTGAACAATGATTACTAGACCAGATATCAGTGGACAAGATATTGGTGGAACAGGGTCAGTGGACCACACATAATGTGGACCAGGGATTGGTTGAATGATGATAACTATATCCATGATCGGTGGACAAGAGATTGGTGGAACATGTATCACTGGTCCAGGAATTATGTGGACCAGGGATTGGTTGAACAGTGATCACTGGGCCATGGAGATCAGTGGACCAGGGACAAGTGGACCATTGATCAGAGGATCCAAGAACCAATGGACCAGGGATCTGTGGACCAGGGATCAGTATATCATGGATGGGTGGTCCAGGGATCAATGGACAATGGATTGACAGATATGGGAACCAATGGACCAGGATTTGTTGGACCATGGATCTGTGAACCAGGAAACGGTCTAGAAATCCATGGAGCAGTGGTGCAAGGATCAGTGGACCAGGCATTGGTTTTCTGAAAATGGCTACCACAGTTGATTAAACTAACTGAAATTTTGGTGAAGATCCTGTACTTAAATAACCTTATATAACGAGTATGTACCCTCAGATCACCTCTAATTTCATCTGAACCACTGTGTCACAAATGGCCCTGGGACCCAACGGTACTGCTTCTGTTTTCTCTGATTTAGGACTGTGTATGCTGTGATAGTGCTTGAACTTCTGAGCCATCATAACCTGTCTCTTCCTATTCACTTTAACCTACAGGCCAACCTATCTCCACTCTCCATCATAGTGTGTATGTGTGTGTCTGCGTCTGTGTGTGATAGCCCTACTACCATTTATTATCCCACTCCACTCCTGAAACTCTGTTTGCAATTTAAGGCCACAAATTAGAAGCGTAAGTCATCTGTTTTCTATAATCCTCTGTCAGACAGTGCACACTTGGGCCACAGAGAGAGAGAGAGAGAGAGGAGCGAGAGAGAGAGCGAGAGAGAGAAAGAGAGAGAGAGAGAGAGAGAGAGAGAGCGAGACACTCTTAGAAGAGCGGTGGAATGATATGTGTTTTGGTGCACTGGGTTGCTCTTGTATTAATGGAGTGAACCGTTTGGGACAGGTTCTTCCAGGTCCACCATTGTGTCCACTGTAACAGCTTTATGATGTGTTTGATGGTTTTAACTCATTCAGGTTTAGTGTCTCATAGTAGTAACATGACTGATGTTCAAGGAGACAGACTTTTTAAAGAAATAGAATCAGAATCAGAAAAGGGTTTTCCATCCATCCATCCATCCATCTTCAACCGCTTACTCCTTTTCAGGGTCACGGGGAACCTGGAGCCTATCCCAGGAGGCATCGGGCACAAGGCGGGGTACACCCTGGACAGGGTGCCAGTCCATCGCAGGGTACAATCACATACACACTCACACACACATTCATACAGTACGGACACTTTAGTGTCGCCAATCAGCCTAACATGCATGTCTTTGGACTGGGGGAGGAAACCGGAGTACCCGGAGGAAACCCCCGACGGTTTTATTGCCAAATATAGTTTTTAGCACATACAAGGACTTTGTTTCGGTGTAGTTGGTGCACGTCACACATTTTCTAAGTGGAATATCAAAATATAAGTACAGGTCTAAACAATATAAGTATAAGTGTATGTACATAGTACGTATAATTACAAAATAAGATAGACATAAATAAGAAGAGCATTGCAGCAGAGAGAGAACAGTGGCATGGAAGTCAATGACTGGAGTGTGGACAGAGTTCGACTGGTTTCCGGGCCTTATTAATAAGGCTAGTGGCGGACGGGAAAAGGCTATTCATGTGGCGTGAAGTTTAGGTCCTGATGGCCCTCAGCCTCCTGCCAGACGGGAGTGACTGAAATATAATATGCCTGGGGTGAGAGGGATCGGCCACAATCTTTGAATGAAACACAAATTGCCCTCTGCCAAACTTAGCCAATAGTCCTAGAGAAGTAGACATCTGCACTGATAGCTGCAGTGATGATAATGACGGGAAAAACTTCAGCTACCAGATTAGCTGGATGGATGGATGGATGGATGGAGGGATGGATGGATGGAGGGATGGATGGACGGATGGATGGAGGGATGGATGGGTCGATTAATGGATGAATGGAGGGATAGTTGGATGAGTGTACATAAATAGTTTAACACACATTGGATGTATAGATGGATGGATGGATATGTGTGTAAAAATAATTAATCAAGGATGGATTGGTGGATGGTTAGATAAATAGATGGATGATGTACTTGAAGAGTTTAGTAAAAGATCGATGAATGAATGGATGGATGTGCATAAAGAATTTAATAGAAGATGGATGGGGTACAGTACATAAGAAGTTTAAAAAAGGTTGGAGGGATAGATGAATGAATGCATGCAGGGATGGATGAATGGATGGATGGATGGATTTGCATAAACAGTTTAATAAAGTGTGAATGGATATACCGTATATTAGGAGTTTAATAAAGGATGGAGGAAAAGATGAATGAACGCATGGATGGAGGAACATTGGATGGATGGATGGATGGATGCACTTGCATAAAGAGTTTAATAAAGGATGAATGGATATACAGTATATTAGGAGTTTAATAAAGGATGGAAGGATAGATGAATGAACGCATGGATGGAGGGACATCAGAGAGACAAATGGTTTATATGGAAGGATGTTGGAGATGTGGATGGATGCTGCCATTTTAAGCCGGACACATTTTTGTCCTTTGCATATAGGTATCAGACTCTGGCAGGTGATGTGGCTTCAAATCTGAAACCCAATCCCACAAAAACAATAGAAAATAATTGAATGATAATTTGATCTGTATTTATTTTAAACAGATTTATTTGCTATTTTATCAAAATGTGTGTGTTTTAGGTGTGTTCGACAGACATACTGGAAAGTACGAACTTTCCTTAACTGTTAAACTTTGGGTGCCTGACATATCCGAGATGATGGTCAACATTCTAGGTAAGAAGAAATGTGAGTGCATTTCATGTTTATTCAGCTTCCTCTCTCATACTATACCTGGACAGAACTAGTAGAATAAACAAGCTAAATTTGTTATATTATTCATGTTGGATATAAAACCTCACATAGACAACTCTCTCTGTCTCTTTTTCGCTCTCTCATGTGTGTGATATACACAGATTAAGCTTTGGTAAAACCCCACAGAGTGAGATTTAGGTGAGTTGTCAGTGAGTAGAGAGAGAGTAAGCGCGCGCGCGAGAGAGAAAGAACATTATCCCTCTGCAGGAGTCCTTGTCTGTGCCGTTTTTTATATCAGCCTGCTGCCAACACGGCTGTCAATACCACACAGGAATAGGAATAAAGGACAGATTATTCAGCAGGAGAATAAAATACATTCATTTTCACCAACATTTCACCCACACGTTTGACAAACGTTGCATGACGGCTTCTGTTGTATAAATACCTGCGTCAGCTGAAACTACTCAAAGGGTTTTTACACCTTCCACCTTGCATTCCTTCATATGAATATTGTACTTTGATTCCTTTTAAAGAAAATACATATGCATATAATCCATAACTCAACACAGTCTTAAACCCTATCCTAACCCTAATTCATCCATCCATCTATGCATTTTCCATACTGCTTATCATACACAGGGTCGTGAAAAGCCTGAGCCTATCCCAGGGAACTCGGGGCGCAGGCCTGAAGACACATACATTCACACACTATGGGCATTTTGAAAATGCACAGGGAGAACATACAAACTCTGTGCATGCAGGGCGGAGGCAGGATTCAAACCCCTACCGCCAGAGGTGTGACGCAAATGTGATAACCACTAAGCCACCATGCCACTCCCCCCACCCCCAAGCCTAATCAAAGGTCGAATTGTACTTCTGACCCATAACTCTATCCCGAAACCCAAAACATAAACCCTAACTCGGGGTTTAAAAACACTAGCTCTAAATCCATAACCCCCAACCCTTATCCCTAATACTAATCCTTCAATATTAGCCCTAACCATAACCATTTCCTCTGACTATAAACTCTAACTCTAAAACTATAAACACTAACTAAGTAACCATAAAGCCTATCCCTAAATACCTAAACTCTAACAAAACCCTTAATCTTAAACCTTGATGTCTACCGCTAAATATAATCTTAAACCATAAACCATAAACCCTAACTAATTGACACCCTAACGCCTTACAACTTTAGTCCTAAATCCTTATCCCTCACCTCTCTATTCAGTTTATACGATACACTGTAATATTTAACACTACTTCAGAATAGGGTTTTTAATACAAGGGCTAACCTTAAAAAAAAGAGTTGGTGTGTTTTTATCTATGCATGTGCATGCATGATATAACATAATAATTCTGCAAGGTTATGAAAGATGCTGAAGATCCATGTAGAGCAGCAAATGTGCAGTGTTTTTAAATATAGCATCCGAATAATACCATAGACCCTGATCATATCAGAGCATGTCTGGTTCATATACGCTGTGTATCATGAGGCATCGTGTGAAATTCCAGAAGCACAGTGTTTATTTTGGGTTGATGAGGGTGTTAAAGGGTCCATTGGTTTGCCAGCGCGTCTCCAGCTTTCGCCAACATGAAACAGAAACTTGCACAAATCCCAGGCAGGGGAACGAGCAGCGCCCTGACACGCTTCCTTGCCGTGCACCCAACCGAATCCAAATATTCCCTTCTCCAGCACTCTTCTGCTCATTTATGTTGGAAACAGCACGCTGCGTTGCACTTTGCAGCAATAGGCGTCGCTTTCTGATATATGTGCCCATGTTGATCGCTCAGTAGGACATGAGGGAATATCTCGTTGCATTATATCACGGTCTCCAAAGCAAAACTCCAAACAACACCATAAGTCATGCTCAAATGAAGAGGACTAATAAAATAAGTGGAGGGGAAAATCTAGAACATGATAAGAAGGCAGTAGTCTGCTTAACTCAGATATAAGCTTCTTTGGTATTATAGCACCTGACAAATATCTCAAAATATTCCTATAAAATGTATGCACCTTAAATCTCTATTTTTCATTCTAAATCATGCTAATCCTCAAATTGCTTTCAGGGTCCAAAATAGTGTATTTATTTATTGTATTTATTTATATGCGCATATAGGTTCTAGTACAAGGAATTCTTTAGCAAGTGGTTTTATTTGATCATATATGAAAAAACGTTTAATTTCATCTGATTATATTTGAACCAAGGCTATATCATTCACACAAAACGAGTTCTAATTGTAACTCTCTGAGCCAGTATGAGGTCTTTTAGAAGATCTATTTAAGCGATGATATTAATTAACTATTTATTTTAATCAGTGTAAGAACAAGACAGTAAATAATTGAAGGAGGATTTCTATAAGGATGTAATATAATGAATTTAATATATTTTTTATTGATTATTGTCGATCACTGAACAAAATCACCTCAGATTTGAATACAACTTAATTTAGTTACGTTAAATTGTATCGTTTATTGATTGAATTAATTAATTAAAAATGATGACTGGGGGCTTAGACTTTTAGACCCAAAATTCTTGATGGATTTTGTATCAATTTGTAATTGTAAGAAAGGCCTGGCAGAAGCTAATCCTGAGAACATGAATTTGTCTAACATACATATTATTATAAACCGTATTCTCATTATAGAAGATTCGTCAAGCTGATCCTGTAAGCCACCTCTGCTTCCTCTACAACACAGGGGTCCTGGAAGGTGTGTGTGTGTGTGTGTGTGTGTGTGTGTGTGTGTGTGTGTGTGTGTGTGTGTGTCTTGGTTTCTTAACCGGGGTGACCATGGCAAATTTGGTGGTGCCTACATTCATGCTAACAGCTTTATGGCCTCAGGGCCACTGCAACAGGAAAGGGGTTTCTGGGAAATGGCATTTTGGATTGTACCCCAGACAGGCAGGTACACTGCATTTGGGTGACTAACTTGAACTTGTAATACCAATCACTTTTACTACATATCTGACTAATGCTTCATTACTACTGCTCAAGTAAACAACAATCCTCAACCTAGACTCTCTGATCATCCATCTTCATTTGTGTATTTCTGTTTGCTGTTCTGATATTTAAATACATGTACACATCCCATACAGAGTGGAGACAAGACAAAATGCTGCTCACAAGGTGTGACTCAAATCTCACATACAAAATGTACTATTTTAAGCTAGTCTTATATATATACACACACACATATATATATATATATATATATATATATATACATCCACCATCCATCTTCATTACCGCTTCTCCTTCCTTCAGGGTCACGGGGAACCTGGAGCCTATCCCAGGGAGCATCGGGCAC
>JAFFST010048756.1:178810-191310 GCA_022414735.1 Noturus placidus
TGTGTGTGTGTGTGTGTGTGTGTGTGTGTGTATGTGTGTGTGTGTGTGTGTGTGTGTGTGTGTGTGTGTGTGTGTGTGTGGTGGCCTGGGAAGATCATTCACCTGATGAAATATAGACTTACAGAATTTGATAAATACAAGCCTCATTATTGCTCAGGAGTCAAATGAGATAGAGTGTGTGTATGTGCATGTGTGTGTTTGCATTGCCAAGAATTTGACACATGCTATTTATACAGTTTACAGACTGAATCAATGAAGCTTTATGTCTGTTTTGCTATGGTATGCAACCAACTTGATCAAAGGATGACCTTCACTGTGCGAATTACTGTTATCCTACCATGTTTGCCTCGCACCTCTGGGGGTTGGGGATTTGATTCCCACGTCCGCCCTGTGTGCAAAGTTTGCATGTTCTCCATGTGCTCTGGGGGTTTCCTCCGGGTACTTTGGTTTCCTGCCCGAGTCCAAAGACATGCGGTGTAGGCTAATTGACGTCTCTAAATTGTCCATAATGTGTGTGAATAGGTGTTTGAGTGTGTGTGTGTGTGTGTGTGTGTGTGTGTGTGTGTGTGTGTGTGTGCAGTTGTGCCCTGTGATTGGTTGGCACCCCATCTAGGGTGTCCCCCACCTCAGACAGGCTCCAAATTCTCCACAACCCTGTGTAGGGTAAGAGGCACAGAGCATATATGCATGGATGAGTGTCATGTACGTAAATAAAAACTGTGCACTAATATAATACCTTCTGGCCAATCAGAAGTGAAGGTTTCATATACAGAGTTCAATTGAAAAAAAGTGATCTGAGGTTCTTTTCAAGCACACCAAAACTCAGTTTCACTAGACCACACCTGGGTTAAAAAAAACAGCTTTCACGCTAGACAAAAAGTACCATACTTTAGAGAGTACACCCTAAATTTCTGAAATAAATAAGAAGGTCCTCCAAACTCTTGATGAGCTTTTAATAAATATGCGGTTTTGCCACTTAAAACTAATAGAGATTAATCATTCAGTTATTTTAAAATGGAGGAAATCTGATGGAGATGAAAGATCCTTAACACCACTGAAAAGCATGAGCCGGAAAAGTGGAGGACAAAAAGTCTATTTTTTTATTTTAAAAAAGCTTTATTTCCTGAAATGAACTTTTAGCATTCATACCTCTTACATCAGAATTAAACAGGAGATAAACACTTCACATCGGCATCATGGAACAATAGAGACATCAGGGGCTATTTGCCTCGACAGCAGTGATAGTGATCAAACCGAGCTGCGAAGAAACGCAGGCAGGCTTTTTACTAGAGAGCGGAGAACAGGTGACAGTTTATAGACTCGTAATCTGCATTTCAAAGGCCTTTCAGAAGCGCAGCTCTTCATGAGAGCTCTTTAGCTTCTGCGCGCTTTCATACAGCCGACTGCTGATGATATACCTCTTGCGCTCCCTCTCTCTCTCTGTTATGTAATCATTTACAAGGTGTCTGTGTGTGTATACGTGGAGAAGAAGAGCTTCTTCCCTTTCATCTCATCTTTCTCACTCATACTTACACACGCTTTTCCTGGATGGCTGTCATGTTCCGGTCCTCCTCCCCTTTCCACAGTGCAGGATTCTGGCTGTCGGCTCCTGTGCCATTTTGTTCTCACTGACACGTAATTGTGCCTGTAGGGGAATCGTGCTGTGTTTAGTTCAGTCAGGAGCTCCTAAGCTCCTACCTGCTGTACAGGCCTGCAGATGTGAAATCATTTAGGAGATTTTGGGAAAGAAGTCTACATTGTCTGTGCTACGTTTTACCCTTAATTAATTTAGATGAATTTTTTGGTCAAATATACAGAAAAGTGAAAACAGCCCCAACTCTACATTTATTCATTTAGCAGACACTTTTATCCAACGCGACTTACGAATGAGAGCACACTCACACATCAATGGGAGCAGAGCTGCATGCAAGGTGCTAGCTTGCCATCGGGGGCAACTTAGGGTTCAGTGTCTTGCCCAAGGACACTTCAGCATGGGATCACCCGGGCCGGGATTCGAACCACCAACCCTACGATAAGTGGATTAGTGGACAACCCGCTCTACCGACTGAGCCACAGCCGCTCAACTCTAGGACTCACAAGTTATGCAATAGTTAATGCACAGGTTCTCAACTGTTGTCCTGGAGTCCTGGTTATACACCAGATCAGGATGGCGAACATCTGGTCTAAAGTTTTTACTTACAATTGGGAGATCATTTGAAGTTTGAGTTCTGATGGTACTTCAGCCAGTAATGACTGGGGTTCCAAAATAAGCTGAATTGGCACTGCATTATGGGTGAAGAGGTGCCAGTAATGCTAACAAGAAAATCATAGCAAGCCGAAGGGAAAAAAACTAAATCTTTTTTCATCATAAAATTTTAGCATGTGCATGTGGATAATATGGTTCCATGCTAACAACATAAAACATATACAGCACATACCACCCTGTGCTTTTACTAACCAGACAAATCTTGTTTTTCCAGTTTCTACTGAATCACAAAACAGAGGTTTGTGAATTCACAAGTCACCTTAATAATGACAACACAAAGTGGAAGTGACCACAACCAAGAGCGAATGTGCATCATTCACCACTGGCATCCTTTCCCCTTCAGTGAGTTGGCTTTTCCACTAGGAGCATTTTATTCGCATTTCGATACCCCATGATACCCTATTTCCGATGTTAGTCAACCTCATGTGTCAGCCTGTTCAGCCTCATTAGCTGCCCCAGGATGTTTCATATGTGGTAGTTTGAAAGGATGCATCAACTGCCATCACTTGTCTCAGGAGAGTGTACCCTTCATGAACGAACCTTTCCTGAAAAGATAACCCTCTCTTGTAGGGGCCTACATAAAATATTTAATGTAAAAAGAGTTCTTTAAAGGTGTGTGTGTGAGTGTGTATGTGGTTGTGCCCTGCGATGGACTGGCACCCTGTCCAGGGTGTACACCACCTTGTAATAATAATAATAATTAATATAGCGCTTTTTACAATGGACATTGTCTCAAAGCAGCTTTACAGAAATATCATTTTTACAAGCGACTTACAAATGAGACACACTCACACACCAATGGTAGCAGAGCTGCATGCAAGGTGCTAGCTTGCCATCGGGGGCAACTTAGGGTTCAGTGTCTTGCCCAAGGACACTTCGGCATGGGATCACCCGGGCCGGGATTCAAACCACCAACCCTACAATTACTGGATTAGTGGACTACCCGCTCTACCGACTGAGCCACAGCTGCCCTTGTGCCCGATGCTCCCTGGGATAGGCTCCAGGTTCCCCGTGACCCTGAAAACGAGTAAGCAGTTGAAGATGGATGGATGGAGTTCTTCAAAGTTTTTTTTTTTTTTGGATGGTTAAAGTTTTTCGTTTCCTTATGCAGTTGTAGGGTTTTAAATAACACATTTAAGGTAGAAAAGGGTTCCTCATGGGTTCTTCTCTGGCTGTTTAAGATTTTAAGATTCTTCAGATAACATATATGGGGAAAATGATCCTCACATATTCTTTGGATTGTGTATGTTCTTGGGGAACCTTTCCTGAAAGTCTTCCCTCATCAGGTTCTACAGAAAACATTTATAGGAAAAGTTTCCTCAAAGGAATTTTAGATGGCTAGTGTTTTTGCCTTATAGAAGTAATCTTCAGTAAAATCCTTCTGTTGTGGGGTTTTACATAACACCTTTAACAATACCTTTACACAGAAACAATGATGATTGTACTTTTAGTGGCACCTTCAAGTATATCTTCATTCTGTATATTATTTACTAGACATGGTTGCTGGTCTGATGTGGTTATACAGAACATTTGCACAAGTGATGGATACTTTCCATTCTTTTACTATGTTTCAAGCTTTATTCCAAACACTACAAACCTAAGTACTCCTCCCATCCAATTAGGTTATGCCTTCACTTTAAAAAGTGTCTCACAAAGTCAACAGCCAGAAGTGTAGGAAGGAGTGTATATATGTGTGTGTGTGTGTGTGTGTGTGTGTGTGTGTGTGTGTGTGTGTGCGTGTGTGTGTTGAGCCGTAGCCGTCAGCTTCCTGGCCTGGGCTACCTCTGTGGAGCTTTATTCTGTCCAAGGGAAACAGATTTAGTCAGGGCTTTTGCAGCCATGCGGTACAGCAGTTTTATGCAGTGGGAACATATGTAAACATTATCTATTACTGCACTAAGGGAGGAAGGGTGGACTTTGATGCATTTTATAGCAGTGTTTGTTTTCTGTAGGGAGGAGAATGGTGAGAGTGCATGGAGACCTGATTAGGGAGAATGCCAATATACCTTTATACACTCACTCATAAACAAATACACTTTAGATTTAAAATAAATCTTAGTATTAATGTTCAGTATGTTTCTTTTCAACAGCATACTATATCCCCTTTAATCTTTGATGCAACTTGTCCTGATTTGAAAGGCATCAAAACACCAAATAGCATCTTTTCTCAACCGAATCTTCAGCCTTCTGTGTTTTTTACCATAACTGAAGAACAGTCTGAGATTTTTATTATTATTTTTTTTTTTTTCTGGAGCCTGAGCTGAATTTGCCTGTTAGCCACCTGATCCATGTAATCCAAACCTCTCCACCTGATACAACCAGCAGTGAAATCGTGACTTAGCTAATGGAGTAGATTGCTTGGTGATGTCATGGCTTAGCTAATGTAGTTAAACTCTCATTGGAAGCTGTAGAGTTCCATGAATTGGGTTCCTTTTGAAACATAAGGTGTGAAAGGGCTTTTTTGTTGTATGAAACTATGAAAAACTGCTAAGGTCGTGACAGGTTAACTAGCATTTCTCATGGCCTGAAAAAAAACAGTTGAAGTAATCTATCAAGATCTTTCTGAGATAAACATGACACTGAACTAACAAGACTCAACTTTACACCTAAAAGCTAAGCTAAATAGACAGTGTATTGCTACACACCCACTGCATTCTTTCCCATATTCTCACTGTTTGCAGGATTAGGTATACTCTAGAGTAATACTATAACACGACACTTGGGAATACTCTTTAGAGCGCACATCTAAATGTTTCAAACTGATGTTTCCAATTAGGACAGGGGCCTCGCACTTTCTGCCGTCTAAAACAAGCATGAGGCCTTTCTAACGCATGGCACAGAAACCTTAATGAGTTGTCAGCAGGCCGTTACTCAGGTGTTATATGAGGGAGGACAGTTTACAATGCCAAGCATGTGGAATATGAAGGAGTGGAATTCAAGTAACTAATACATTTCTTGCACATACAAACCAATACACAGGAATGTGTAGGGAAGTCACAGAAACTCACCGGAGAAGGGATCACTTGCCATCAAGTATGGCAAGTTTGGGATAGTACTATATATCTAAAAAGTTGTTCATTTCAATCCAAAACGTTCAACTCTTAGAAAAAAGTTTCCATCAAGCACATCAAATGGTTCTTTGATTTCCCTTAATGATGGAATGCTTAAAGGTTCTATGTTGGATCCTTGTCTTGAGAAAAGGTTTCAGTAATCCAAGTCATAAAATTTTCTAGTTGTAATGAGTCATACTATCTGAAAAATGTGGTGTTGTTTTTTTGCCACTCATCTGAACATACATACTTGGGCCCAAAAAAAAAAGTCCATCTAGCACGCATAAGGGTTCCGTGGTTTGGACTTTCTGAAGGAACCTTTAAAGTTTCTATTCCAGAACAAACACACCAATTCCAACTTAGTAGCTAATTACCAGGACCTTGTTGAGTCAGTGTAAACAATGGAATGTGTAGGACACGGGGTACTCTAGGATCAGGGTTGAAAACCACTCGTCTGTTAGAGTAGACAAATTTCTGTGAAACAGTGGTGTCCAAGTACTCTGAGGGATATTCCATTTCTTATTGAGTTATCTGGTTTGACTTGTAACTTGATTGAAATGGGTTTAATCCAAATGTCCATTATTCAAGTAGCTTGAACTTGGACCTAATGTGGTCAATTGGTGGAAAGGTCAGGAATAATACTCTCTATGACTCCAATAAATAGCCAAGATATTATTCGTACACATTGGATAATTGGATTATGTTCAATAGATTTTATTTGACAGTTAAAGTGGTCCCTGGCTGCTATAAACTTTACCACGCCTAGAACGATGTAAAGTCAAGTGGAACACTGGTATAACCTTGCAGACGTTTCTCCACTCACCATATGGACGTTCTAAAGTAGCTGTACCTAGGCTCTACCTTTAAACCTTGTTATGGGATATAGGAAAACTCCAAAGAACCCTTAACTGTGATGCTCATGTCAGTGGCAAATTATAAAGAATATAGTACAGTTCAGTTACTATGAAAGACTGTGATGTTAGAAACTTCAAGTATGTGAAGCCTTCATAAATGACTGAAATCTTCATACATGCATGCAAATCTTCAGTTATGAAACTTTTTTTACTTTCATTGACCTAGATTTAGAAATTTAGTGTAGTAGGTACAAAAGGTGTGAGATCAGATGTATGTCTATAATGTAGTCATGTTCATTAAAAATGAAGAGAAATGCTAATTCTGCATTCTGAAGTATGATACATTTGTGTGCTGGATTTAGATGCAGGAAATTGCATGTGGGTAGAAATGTTTTCTTTTTCTAACTGTGTGGAGGTGTGTGCTTGAGGGCCACTTTTATTGAAGATGTAACACATACACTGTCTTTTCCTAGTGGAGAACAGCAGCTGTTCTGAACTCTATCCAGACATCCGTCTCTTTTTGTCTTCCTCCCTTTTTGTTTCGTTCAGTTTTAGTCAACACAGGAAGTCTACATCATCTATAGATCAAACCTTAGTGAGAGAGATGGAGGGAGAAGAAGCTTTGTAGTAGTGTTGCCACTCTTTGTGCCTTTTCCAATGCACATGTTAGCATGATGTCTGATATTTAAAAAAAAAAAAAAAAAAAAATGAGTGTGCTTTTTATTTTGGCCAAGTACAAAAAGTTCCAGTTGGAAGGTTTTGCTCAAGATTGGGAACTAAACTACAACCAGTAAACAATAATAATAATAAAAAAGACCCCTCAACTTGAAATTTCAACTCGTCAACTACCAGTTCCCCTCCTGATTACAAAATGGCATCAAATCAACATGGCCATGCACACTGTGATCAATGTAGAGTAAAATTAGTTTATTGGCTTCATATACAGACACAATACTTGGCTGAATCTTTAACATTGACCATATTAATAAATGAGGGGCGCACGGTGGCTTAGTGGTTAGCACGTCCGCCTCACACCTCCAGGGTCCGGGCTCCAGGGTTCGAGTCCCGCCAGGGCCATTTGTGTGTGGAGTTTGCATGTTCTCCCGGTGTGTCGGGGGTTTCCTCTGGGTACTCCGGTTTCCTCCGGGTACTCCGGTTTCCTCCCCCAGTCCAAAGACATGCATTGTAGGCTGATTGGTGTGTCTAAAGTGTCCGTAGCGTGTGTATGTGATGGACTGGCACCCTGTCAAGGGTGTACCCCGCCTTGTGCTCAATGCCTCCTGGGATAGGCTCCAGGTTCCCTGTGACCCTGAAAAGGAGTAAGCAGTTGAAGATGGATGGATGGATGGATATTAATAACTGTTTTCAGAAGGTAATAATCAAAGTTAGCATTATCACTAATATTAGCTGGCTAGCTTGTTGTTAAGCTACTTGCAATTTCAGTCCAAATTATTGCCTGAATGTTTGCAGTTCACTATAGTACAACAAAACCAGTAGCCACTCAGGCTTGTAACTGTAGAAATGCATAAATAGTAGTAGGTTTTTATTAAATTTACATGCACTAACAGAGAAAACAAGACACTCTTTCATGTTTTCTCTTTCCACTTGAACGTGCTTATGTCGAACGTGCTGAGATGGGAAATGATGTCAATACAGGTTGCTAGCTGTAGTAGTACTATTCAACTGTACTGTACTAGTACTAGTCAAACTGGTAGACCATCTTTGCCAGTTTGTGATTTTCTAACTGTAAAAAAAACAACAGCAACCTGTCTATTATGTCTGTGCATTACTCCTGGAAATTCAGTTTCCTTTCTCCTAGCACTTAACAGTGGGCAAATAAGGTCTACCAGTTTGATCAGTGTGGCCTGTGTTTTGGCAGCTGGTCGTTCATCAGACTGAGCTCGATTTTGTTTAACGGGGTACCATATGTGCTATGAACACCATACACGCAGACAAACACTGATTGATAATGTTCTTATAGCTGGGAATGAGGGGGGGATACAGCCTAGATGAGATGTCAATCCATTGCAGGTCACCACGCAGACACTAATTTAGCAAAGCCAGTCCATCTACAAACATGTTTTAGGGAGGTAGGAGGAAACTGGAGAATGTGAAGGAAACCCTCACAGACACAGGAAGAACATGCAAAACTCAAACAGTAAGGATCAAACCTGGGACCCTGGAATTGTCAAGTGGCAATATCACCCACTGTGCCACTGTAGCATTTCAACTCTACACAGCTGACATTGATGGGATACCTCCCATCATGTTTTCTTAAAATGTTCCATCCTTTCTCCTCCTTTTTCAGTCTAATCTCTCTGTGTGTGCATACACCTGACAGGCCTGCTCAGGTGTTGTTAATCCCATGGTTTAATTCCGTTGTGCGCCTGGCAGGAGGTCCCCTTCCTCTGCTGAAAGATCAGCTCTGATCCTGTCCCTTTCGTTCTCACTCTGATCCCTCCCTCCCTTCCTCTTTCTGCTAACTGCTAACGAAGCCCGAATCCTCCATTTTGATTCTCTTTCATAAGACTATCAGTCCGAAAGGAATGCGTCCATGATATATCCTGGGAAAAAAGGAGCGGCAAGTAATACCGGCAGCAGAATATTATGCAGAAGATTACTTTTTAATGGCAAGCCACTGCTTTTGTGTGGGTTAAACTGGCCAAAGTTGAGCACAGATAAGCGTTTTTAATTGAACAAGAACTGCCAAGATGCTCGATATAAGCTTCTCTTGCTTCATTTTTGGCTAGATACAGTATGAGTTTCTCGGATGGGAGTGCTTTTGAGACCATAGCATCAATTTAAGAAAATACAGGGATTTCCATCCATCCATCCATCTCCTATACCGCTTATCCTTCCTTCAGGGTCACACGGAACCTGGAGCCTATCCCAGGGTGTATGGGACACAAGGCGGCGTACACCCTGGACATCGCAGGGCACAATCACATGCACATTCACACACCTATTCATACACTACAGACACTTTTTTACATGCCAGTCTACCATCTACCATGTCTACCATACATGTCTTTGGACTGGAGGAGTAAACACGGAGGAAACCCCCGCAGCATGGGGAGAACATGGAAACTCTGCACACACAGGGCCACAGTGGGAATCGAACCCCCGATCCTGGAGGTGTGAGGCGAACATGCTAACCACTAAGGGATTTCAGACTTATAATTCTTATTCAGCACTGTGTTTTTGATATTAGCTTACTTTATGTGAGCTTCATAGCACAGATCCTGGGAACTTTATTGCTCACATATACTTAAAATACCATCTAGAAAGCAAAAACTACAGATACATTTATACAATTATTATTATTATTATTATTTTTTTTGCATTTGCATACATTTTATGTAATAAAATGGGCGGCTGTGGCTCAGTCGGTAGAGCGGGTTGTCCACGAATCGTGGGGTTGGCGGTTCGAATCCCGGGTGATCCCATGCCGAAGTGTCCTTGGGCAAGACACTGAACCCTAAGTTGCCGCCAATGGCAAGCTAGCACCTTGCATGGAAGCTCTGCTACCATTGGTGTGTGAGTGTGCACTTGTAAGTCGCTTTGGATAAAAGCGTCTGCTAAATGAATAAAATGTAAATGTTTTTTGTTTGTTTTGTTGTTTTTTTTGCCGCATCAGGCACTCTTGTACTATAGCTCTCTCATAGACCTCTCTGACTCTTACTCTTACCAGCCTTTAAACAAACTGAAATCAATCAGCCGTTACAGCTGTCAGGTCAGTCTTAGTAGAGCTGTCGGGCAATAATGCAAGATTATATCCATGATTTGGACTTCTCCAACAAATTAGAAGTCAATTAAGCATTCTGATCTTGCTCCAGAATGATTGGCAGCCTCCTGATATTTATTTTTCATGACTGAAATGTTCATGGGTGTTAATATACAACTGGTATAATGGGCATTATTAAGAGAGTCAATGAAAAAAAAGAAGTAAAATAGCATACAAGCATTACAACATGGAGGACAAGCTTGAAGCATTGTTAAATAATTGTTCTGAGTCAACATGATTTCTTTAAAGCCTGCACTCTTCCAGTAACTATATTTGTTCACATTTCTGCAAATATCAATAAAATACATGAATGCATTCACTGATTTCCAGAAACTGGTTTATCATGGTCAAAGTTGCATTTTTGCCTCACACGTCCAGGTTGGGGATTGATTCCTGACTCCGGCCTGTGTGCAAGGAGTTTGGATGTTCTCCCTGTGCTTCAGGGGTTTCCTCTGGGTACTCCAGTTTCTTTCCCCTGTCCAAAGATCTGTTGTAGGCTGACTGCCATTTCTAAATCTCGGTCAAATGTTAACGCCATTTGTGGGGCCTTGCCCTGTAAAAGTTTGGGAACCACTGCCCTAGGATAGGCTCCAGGTATGTACGAAGATGGATGGATGGATGGATGGAAAGTTGTACTGGATCTGGAGCCTTTCCTAGGAACACAGATCTTGAGGCAGGAATACACCTTGGATGGCAATACAGTCCAACACAGGACACTATTAACACATACACCTTGGGTGGCAATACAGTCCAACACAGGACACTATTAACACATTTATTCCATTATTCCAAATACAAATTCCAGCAAATGTGTTCTTACGACCAAATGAAGGGTCAGTAGGTCACCGCCTCATTCATGATTGAGTGCTAATGTCTGTCAACTGCCTTGAGTTGTCCACTCTAATCTCTTTCTCTGTCTTTTACTGTCCTGTACTGGACGCTCCATCTCCCTGCCAGTCACTGGTGTCAACGAGTCAAGAGTTAACGGCCAAAAAAGGCAAAAAGCTGAGAGAGTGTTTATCTCGCTCTTCTCAGTTCATTCTCTCTGTCGCTATCAGAGCTCTGGTGATGACGAGGGTCTTTCTGCAGAAGTTGTGTGTTGTGTATCCATATGGACTGCATTTTGAAATAGAGACAGAACTCAGCAAGCCTGTGCTCAGCTATTCTCGAGTTTATGGCGCGTGCTCACAGATGAGCTCATTAAGATCGTATGCAGCTTTGTGTTCAAAAATCAGGATCAGCCCAATATTGAAACCCAAATCACAACCAAAATGAGAGCTAAACCTAGGAAGCAGTCAGGAATTCAAAACACCACGAAGTGGAGTGCAACAAAGTAACAAAGGCTATTAAGGATTTTCTCACCCATTTACTAGCATAGAAAAATTATGGTGAAATTATTACTTTTATTAGTTTCCTGTTATTCATTTATCAGACGCTTTTATCCAAAGCGACTTACAAATGAGACACACTCACACACCAATGGTAGCAGAGCTGCATGCAAGGTGCTAGCTTGCCATCGGGGGCAACTCAGGGTTCAGTGTCTTGCCCAAGGACACTTCGGCATGGGATCACCCGGGCCGGGATTCGAACCACCAACCCTACGATTAGTGGATTAGTGGACAACCCGCTCTACCGACTGAGCCACAGCCACCCAACTGGAGTTGAATATATAAGTGCAGGTTTTTTTGTTTTTTTTTTCATGAATAAAATACAAATAAAAAGCCATAACAACAATAATCAACATACTTAAACAAGTGCTAGCACAACCTGCACAACATATAACACACAACAACAGAAGCTAAACTATGAAGCAAGAACTTAACCAGTGATGCTAATCAGGAAGGCATGTGGCAGGGTTATGTGATTGCTGAGGCTGATGGGAAATTTAGTTCATCATCGTTACCAGCACTGACATGACCATTTTCATGTTGTTCAAATTTAGCTGGACCAGACAAAGAACAGTGGATTGTGAAGAAAAGAGGCAGGGCTAGAAACAGACTCACAAAAAGTCTTTCATTAATTAGACATAAACTACTGAAAACCTAAATTGAAGAACATATGGAAATCATTTGAGCATGGACAACATTGGGAAAGTAAAATTAAAATGTTAGATTTCATCGTCAGCATTTGTCATCTTTTGCATCACACTTCTAGGCCACTCCAGGTCTGTTTGTGCAGCCCAACAAGCCGTTATTCACTTCCAGCAGTTGAGTCTAAACAGGGAAGTGGATTGAGCTCTAGGGCGCACGGTGGCTTAGTGGTTAGCACGTCCGCCTCACACCCCCAGGGTCCAGGGTTCGAGTCCCGCCAGGGCCATGTGTGCGCGGGGTTTGCATGTTCTCCCCGTGTGTCGGGGGTTTCCTCCGGGTACTTCAGTTTCCTCCACCAGTCCAAAGACATGCATGGTAGGCTAATTGGCGTGTCTAAAGTGTCCATAGTGTATGAATATGTGATTGTGCCCTGCGATGGACTGGCACCCTGTCCAGGGTGTACCCCGCCTTGTGCCCGATGCCTCCTGGGATAGGCTCCAGGTTCCCCCGTGACCT
>JAFFST010048758.1:21699-34035 GCA_022414735.1 Noturus placidus
TATACACACACACACATACATATATACACACACATATACACACACACACACACATATATACATACACACACACACATATATACACACATATACACACACACACACACACACATACACATATATATATATATATATATATATATATATACACAAACACACACACACACACACACATCATTTATCATCAATGTCCGGTGTTGTATTTACAGTAGAAGTTTTATAAATACTCTTACCACTTCTAATGTCCCCTTTTCTTTCGTCACCTCAGCGAGACTCTCTCTCAAAGAAAAGACCTCTCGATCTTTCTCCGATAACTGTGCCTATAAACACACAGTGAAAATAAAACTAAAACAAAATCACTGTCCGTAATTATTCACAAAACGCTCCCTCACCATGGCAACAAGGTCAACCATGCCCTTCCTTTTAACGTTGAAATTCCACGGTAAGCGTTGTGAAGTTCAAGAACGTGCTATTTCTTTTCATTGTGCACACTCGGCAGGATTTCAGTGTTGCTGTGTTTGGTGTATAAGCCTGTAAACTTTTCAACGCTAGCAGCTTAATCACCAAGACGTTCTGTAAGGACAGATCCATTACACTGGACACTGAGCTTACTTCTGCATCTCTGTGACATTCGTCATTAACAAAAATATAAAAATCACTCATACCCACTTCACCCGGCTTTTTAAAACAAACAAATAAATAAATAAAATAAACATTTGACGAGTATGACTTTTGCATCAAGGGATAAATGAGGTTTGAACTACATGTGATTTTACCGAACCGTTATTATAAAAAGCTCATCTTCTCATGCATTAATATACCCAGGAGATCACTGAGGGAATGGAGCACTATTATTACATATTATATAATTATATTATATACATTAACATACCCAGGAGATTAACGAGGGACTGGAGCAATAAGTTACATATATACATACACATATACACACACACACACACACACATACATATATACAAACACATATACACACACATACATACATATATACACACACATATACACACACACACATACATATATACACACACATATACACACACACACACACACACACATACATATATACACACACATACATATATACACATATATACATATATACACACACACACACACACACATTATATATATACACATATACTCCTTTCATGTTCCCATTTTACATGTTATAGAAGATAGATCGATTAACAGCACACATCATTACATCCCCACGCCACGCCGTCCCATCCAGAATTTCACGCATCAACATACAGTTCGTCTTCGTTAAGGGACAGTATACAGTTTTGGGTTTTTTTATTTCAAATTTTTACATGCTGTACATGCAAATAGCTAACTGCTTGAAGCCGTGGGTTGCGACCCAAACTGTGTACTTACCTAACTGTACAGTAGCCGAGACGCCTGTATTTCTCCGACTGTACAGAAGCCAAGACGCATGTATATCTCCGACTGTACAGTAGCCGTGACGCCTGTATTTCTCCTACCGTACAGTAGCCGCGGCGCCTGTATTTCTCCTACCGTACAGTAGCCACGGCGCCTGTATTTCGCCTACCGTACAGTAGCCGAGGCGCCTGTATTTCGCCTACCGTACAGTAGCCGAGGCGCCTGTATTTCGCCTACCGTACAGTAGCCGAGGCGCCTGTATTTCGCCTACCGTACAGTAGCCGAGGCGCCTGTATTTCTCCTACTGTATAGTAGCCGAGACGCCTGTATTTCTCCTACTGTATAGTAGCCGAGACGCATGTACTGTTTGGTTTCCTCTGACCACCAGAGGACAACTGGGTGAAAGTGTTGTGGTCAGATGAGACCAAAATGGAGCTCTTCGGCATCAACTCAACTTGCCGTGTTTGAAGGAGGAGGAATGCTGCCTATGACCCCAAGAACACCATCCCCACCGTCAAACATGGCGGTGGAAACTTTATGCTTTGTGGGTGTTTTTCTGCTAAGAGGACAGGACAACTTCTCCGCATCAAAGGGACGATGGACGGGGCCATGTACCGTCAAATCTTGGGTGAGAACCTCCTTCCCTCAGCCAGGGCATTGAAAATGAAAAGTAATTACTAAGTCATTACCAAGTACTAAGTCATGTTTTGCATAGGGGTCAAATACTTATTTCCCTCATTAAAATGCAAATCAATTTATAACATTTTTACATGTGTTTTTCTGGATTTTTTTGTTGTTATTCTGTCTCTCACTGTTCAAATAAACCTACCATTAAAATTATAGACTGATCATTTCTTTGTCAGCGGGCAAACGTACAAAATCAGCAGGGGATCAAATACTTTTTTCCCCACTGTAGTAGCTGAGATGCATGTATTTCGCCTACTATATAGCAAGTAAATACATGGGGTTTCGGACGCAACCGTGCTCTCTTGCTTGCCGTAAAATGGTTAAGCACTGCCGTGTGTGATCGTGTCCTGTTGCAAAATGCGGTGAAAACTCCCACGTGACGATAATAGTGTGATTAAGGTGTGTACATGTCTGTAATACATGTCCATAATGCGACTCAAACAGGAATACTCCACCCGTCTTAATTCCATTTGTGCATACTTCGAGTATGACTTTAGTCAGATTAAATGTCCTCAATAATCGCTGTTTACATGGTAATTTCTTAGAGTATCATCTTAATCGGGTTAATTATTGTTGTCCGTGTAAACGTACTGATTCTTTTATTCCATGGGTCTTTGCCTGACCTTCGAATGTTTATTAAACAGGCATTCCAATTACATTTTTTTTTAAATGGCCACATTGTCCTTTTGGAATGAAAAATGTGATTATATACATGTTCCTGGCACTAGATTATATGCGTGTGTGTGTATGTTTAAACAGGCTGCAAATAAAGCCATCAAAGCCTTTGATGTTATCTCCTGCTTGGTCTAAGCACTCAGACAGGGGCAGCCCTTTATGACCTGGTCTCTCCTCTGCTCAGTCAATCCAGTGTTTTACAAGGTCTTACATTTAAACACATACAGACCCTCACACACATACACACCACCACAGAGGTCACACAGAAACTCCAGATCACAGTGAGTCAGAATGAAAGAATGACCCCTGATCACCTGAACACACTGGAGTTTAATTCTGAAAAGTGTGTGAGAGAGATATACCTTAAACCGTTGCTCTTCGTCGGCCAGCAGCAGTTTTAAGTTGTCGTTGATGACGCACTGCTCTCTCCACCTCTCCTCCAGCCGAGCAAGCTCCACCTCTACCGACACGCTAGTCTCCTCCCCTTCCTCCTGCTTCTCTTCCTGGCTTCCTTCTGTTTTCTCTCCCTCGTCCCTTCTTTCCTTCATCTTTCCCTCAGAACGCTCCTGATTTGCGGGCTTCTTTTCTGTGAGACACGAGAGCAGGTGGATCACGGCACAGTCGAAGCTAGAATTACATCACCATGGTTCACGCAGTAAGGGTACGAACGTGCACACCTGTAGCAGGTAACTCTGCGTCCACCGGGTTCGGCTCCTGGGCGGGGTCCGTAGGGGCATCGTACCTGTTGTAGTCCTGCCAAAACAGATGTACACTTACCGTAGCAGGGAGTAAATTAGCAGTTATTTCTGATTACTCACACACACACACACACACACACACACACACACACACACACACACACACCTCCTGCTGCGTTTCCTGCTTCTGTGTAAGCTTGGTGACTTGTCTGCGCAGCCGCTGGCACTCTCTGTACTTCTCCTTGTAGTGTTCAGCAGCCATTTGCAGTCTCAGCTTCAGCTCCTCCACCTCCTTCTGGAGTTCAGCCTCTAGCTCCGAGACCGGATCCACCCGCTCCTGTCGAGTCAGTTTAACCAGCTGTAAGCATAACGAGTTCTCAGAGGCGATTTCAGGGGAGACGTGGGGTCAAAGTTCAGCTGTCTCCAAATAAAAAGTGTCTTAGTAAAGTGTCAGATCATGATGAGAGAGTGTCAGAGACTGTTCTGGACAGATGAACATTATATATTCACTCACTTGATATTAATTAAAACAATATTAAATATGGGGAGAAATAAATGTCCCACAAGGCTCACGCCCAGTGTTTGTTGTAGAACTGACAGGGCCGCCCCCACCAAGTATGGTCCTTCTGTTTACTCGTCTGTTAGACCCTCACAATAAACGTCATACAGGAAGGAGGCTTCTGAAGAAAAGCTCATTTCATTCATTCAGAGTTCATCTGCTGCTTACCATCCCATATAAATCCTACAAATATTTAAGCACTCGCTCTTGAGATATTGCTCTAACAACAACAACAACCTGAAAACACAACTCCTCCACCACCGAGCAGCAGAGGAATAACATCAGCCCTGCACGAATGAGAAAAATCACACGACACTAAATATGTGAGTGTATCTTTCTAAATAACTTCTCGATTCGCCCCATTACCGTTTTCTGTAATGTTTGGCTCCTCAGCTCATACAGCTGGTTCTGGGTGGTTCTGCACTCCTCTTGGGCCTGGGCTAAGCTGGCCCGGACGATCTCGGCCTCCTGCCGAACACGCTGAAGCTCGGTCTTGGTGCGTTCGTGCTCACTGGATACCTCATGGAGCTCGGAATCCAGCATGGCCGCTCGCTGGTACGTGGCCTCAAGCTGCTCCTTCACCTGACACAACTGCTCTATTACATTCTACACACAGACACACACACACACACACACACAATGTAGTCATTCATGTGGAAATACAGAGGGTAAGCACTGACCAATGAGCACCTTGAAAGGTGTGTGTGCGAATGTATGTATGTGGGTCTGCGCGCGCAAGCGTGTGCATGTATGTGTATATGTGCATGTTTATGTGTGTATATATGTCGTACCATGTCTGCAGCGTGTGCGTTTTGTTCTGTGTGGAGCCTGGTGGCCACACAAAATATTGACACTTTGGGCCCAATTTGGACATTTTCATCAGGGGTGTACTCACTTTTGTTGTCAGTGGTTTAGACATTAATGTCTGTGTGTTGTTATTTTGAGGCGACAGTAAATTTACACTGTTACACAAGCTGTACACTCACTACTTTACATTGTAGCAAAGTGTCATTTCTTCAGTGTTGTCGCATGAAAAGATATAATCAAATATTTACACAAATGTGAGGGGTGTACTCACTTCTGTGAGATACTGTGTATATACACATATATATTTGGTGAGATACTGTAAATGTGTGTATACAGTGCATCCGGAAAGTAACTTTTTCCACATTTTGTTATGTTAAAGGGTTATTCCAAAATGGATTAAATTCATTATGTTCCTTGAGATTCTACAAAGAATACCCCATAATGACACCGTGAAAGAAGTTTGGTTGAAATCTTTGCAAATTTATTAAAAATAAAAAACAAAAAAAGCACATGTACATAAGTATTCCCAGCCTTTGCTCAATACTTTGTTGAAGCACCTTTGGCACCAATTACAGCCTCAAGTCTTTTTGAGAAGGATGCTACAACCTTGACACACCTATTTTTGGGCAGTTTCTCCCATTCGTCTTTGCAGGACCTCTCAAGCTCCATCAGGTTGGATGGAGAGCGTCGGTGCACAGCCATTTTCAGATCTCTAGAGATGTTCAATCGGGTTCAAGTCTGGGCTCTGGCTGGGCCACTCAAGGACATTCACAGAGTTGTCCTGTAGCCACTCCTTTGTTATCTTGAATGTATGCTTAGGGTCGTTGTCCTGTTGGAAGATGAACCTTCACCCCAGTCTGAGGTCCAGAGCGCTCTGGAGCAGGTCTTCATCAAAGACGTCTCTGTACATTGCTGCATTCGTCTTTCCCTTGATCCTGACTAGTCTCCCAGTTCCTGCCACTGAAAAACATCCCCACAGCATAATGCTTCCTCCACCATGCTTCACTGTAGGGAATTGTATGGTGTTGGCCAGGTGATGAGTGGTGCGTGGTTTCCTCCAGACATGATGCTTGCCATTCAGGCCAAAGAGTTCAATTCTTCTTTCATCAGACCAGAGAATTTTGTTTCTCATGGTCTGAGAGTCCTCCAGGCGGGCGGTCATGTGCCTTTTACTTAGGAGTGGCTTCCATCTGGCCACTCTTCTTCTCGAAGGTTCTCCTCTCTCCACAGAGACACACTGAAGCTCTGTCAGAGTGACCATGGGGTTTTTGGTCACCTCCCTGACTAAGGCCCTTCTCCCCTGATCGCTCAGTTTGGCCGGGCGGCCACTCTAGGGAGAGTCCTGCTGGTTCCAGACTTCTTCCATTTACGGATGATGGAGGCCACTGTGCTCATTGGGACCGTCAATGCTGCAGAAATGTTTCTGTACCCTTCCCCAGATCTGTGCCTCGATACAATCCTGTCTCGGAGGTCTACAGACAATTCCTTGGACTTCATGGCTTGGTTTGTGCTCTGACATGCATTGTTAACTGTGGGACTTTATATAGACAGGTGTGTGCCTTTCCACATCATGTCCAATTGACTGAGTTTACCACAGGTGGACTCCGATGAAGTTGTAGAAATATCTCAAGGATGATCAGTGGAAACAGGATGCACCCGAGCTCAATTTTGAGTGTCATGGCAAAGGCTGTGAATACTTATATACATGTGCTTTTTTATGTTTTTTATTTTTAAGAAATTTGCAAAGATTTCAAACAAACGTCTTTCACATTGTCATTATGGGGAATTGTTTGTAGAATTATGAGGAAAATAATGAATTTAATCCATTTTGGAATAAGGCTGTAACATAAAATGTGGGAAAAGTGAAGCGCTGTGAATACTTTCCGGATGCGCATATGTATGTATGTATGTATGTATGTATGCATATATGTGTGTGTCATACAGTGTCTGCAGCATGTGCGTTTCTTTCTGTGTGGAGTCTGTGTATCTCCTCTTGGTACTGTGAGATGGTGACCTCTCGGTTCAGCTCCACCGCCTTCAGCATCTGCAGCTCTGCACTGAGCTTAGTGTTCTCCAGCTCAGCACTGCGCATGTGAGACTGCACACACACACACACACACACACACACACACACTTACCACCTACAAAGCAAAATCTATACATACAGGTGGACAGTATATCTAGATACAGATCTCTAGAGAAGACCCCATCACAAACAGAACTATAGGGGCTCCAGCTCCTTCTCCTCCTCCTCCACAGTGCTCAGGAGCATCCTTATGAAGCCCTAAAGTACATATTGGACCTCATACGTTCTTGAGGACCTTCAGGGTGTGAGCACATGAGTACCCCGAGACCACAAGTGTAGTATCTGGGACAGGTCCTAATGCACGGACATGCTACACACGCGAACCACAAACACTCCTATAATACACATGTGTAGTACTCACTTTGTACAGCTCTCTTTCATCTCGCTCGTTTTTCAGCTGAACTTCCAAATGATCCCTCTCCATGGTCACCTTTTGTAACTTGCTTCTCAGACTACACACACACACACACACACACACACACACACACGTGTTTAAATTATTAACATTCTGCAGATTTAAGGTGTGTATAAATTTATGCACATAATTGTATATTGCAATGTATATTGTAATGTGTGCATGTTCCCTACCAATCCAGCTCAGTCTCTTTGAGCACAGCTTTCTGTGTGACTCCCAGCAGGTCCTGCTCCAGCTGTTTGACTCCAGCGTGAGCTTTCTCTCTCTCCTCGCGCAGCCTTTGCTGTCGCTCCTGGCATTACAGCAGCAGTTAGTGTCTCACGTCCACCACACACCAGAACACTCGCACCAGAACACTCATACCTTTCTCATATCAAGAGCAATGTACTGCTTCCAGTTAACTGTGCTCTAACATGTCCATATTTAACATCTGGATCTGACATCACACACACAGCTTCTACCCGCAGGCGTTTAGTGACTGCTGGTGTTTTATAGCTGATTAACTCTCAGCACTGCTACACATGTGTATTAAGGCCTTATAAAAAAGGAAAATTTGCAGCCACACAACGACCTCATGCTCTCGTGATAACTGTAACAGGAGAAACTATACATACTAACACACACACTCTTTGGACTCGTCCTCATATCCTGCTCCTCCAGCACTTTTTATCACTCAGAGAGAGAACCGAAGTGTGGAGGAGAGAAACGTACTTGAATGTACTCGCTCTCTCTCTGTGTGTCTCTCTCATCCAGTCACTGCACACTCACACTCATTAAATATTTTTACTGAAATGGTAAAGAAAGGTCACCCCCTCTCTCTCTCTCTCCCCCTTTCTCTCTCTCTCTCACACACACACACACACACTATCTGATAAAGTAAAGTGCTTTCAGGAGTGTGTTGTGTGATCTCACTGGCAGACATGTAGACAAATGGAGACAGAGAGTCTTCTTCAGACCCACACACACACAAAGTGGAGGGCTTTGATGTGGAGAACTTGTGATCACCAGTGTGTTACAGACTCCTCAGTGTGTGTGTATACCTGATTGTGTTGTCTCTGTTCTTCTTTAAGTTGGTCCCTCTCTTGCGTGAGCAGACAAACGGCTTTTTGCAGCTCCCTGCATTCCTGCTGAACTTCCTCCACACGCCGCTACACACACACACATACACACTCCGATTTGATCTCCTTGTGGTAAAATGATATATTACGTTATAATGAAAGCATACTGTATTCTCAGAGGCATGAAGGTATTATTATGAGTCTGTGTGTGTGCATGTTTTTAAATATTTGTCGGGATAAATAAGTAGAAAGTATCTGACAGTTTGAGCCTGTAGGGCGTGGCAGGACATCTGCCTGGTTCATGAGGACCATGGAGATAGAGTTAGATGTAATCAATGGAAGGTCCTCACAAGGCTAGTAAGACAAACCAGCGTGTGTGTACACAAAGTACATGTACCTCTAGTAGTCCGGTTTTGGTTGTAACCACCAGTATGTCTGAATTCCCATCATCCTCCACGGTCAGTAGCTCCTCCCCTGTCGGGGTGGCCGCTCGGAACTGGAAGGGTGTGCTGGCCCCTCTGATTTCACCCATATGTGTGACGTAGCAGAACTGATAAAACTCCCCATCGCTGCGCGGAACGTAGTAACCTGGGAACACACACACACATCATCAGTGTGACGGACAGTAGCACGCGCACACACGCACACAAATGGTTAATGAACACATTAAGAACACGGTCTGCGGGTTCATTCGTGTGTGTGTGTGTGTGTGTACCTTGGAAGACAAGAACCCTGTGGACAGTGGAACCTTCCGTGTAGTTCTCAGGCATGGGAGACCACAGGAATGTGTAGTAATCTCGTGCACTGCTCCAACCCACCTACACACACAGACACACACACACACACACACACACTCACTATATGTACGTTTCTCTTTCGGAGTATGCTTCAAATGTCACCAATTTCTGTTTTTTCCCCCTACTCTCTCTCTCTCACAGACACACACACACACACACACTATAAACGTTAAAATTAAAAGTCTTCCCAAAATGGATGCCCTAGCATAATGATCTGGGTGGAAAGCGTCCCCCAGCGTGTACGGGAGTGTGCTGCTCACCTCCTCACAGCTTATAGAAGGTTTAATAAAAAAAAAAAAACCCAATAAAATGATATTATAACGACAGCAGTGTGTACACTAGAGAGAATGAGAGGGCATGAGCCGTAATAACGCCGTTAACAACCATGTTATCATCCTATCATACTCGCCGCCTATTTCAATTTAACGAGTATAATGATGACATTACGAACCGTACACAAGCTACAGATATTTAAACACGCCATTAGCTACAGATGTGTTATTATCATATCCTGTTTTATAGCTCGTAAATATATGCACGGAAGATGTTTCGCTGTGGAGCAGCTGTTGAAAGGTATGCCTTTTTATTGTGCGTGTGTGTGTGTGAGAGAGTTGGGGGAAAAAAAGAGAAATTGGTGACATTTGAAGCATACTCTGAAAGAGAAACGTACATTTGTGTTTTCTAATGCATGCGTGTTTGAATAATCATGGCCGAGAAGCACTTTCAGGAGAAAGTATGTGCGCGTGTTTGAACGCACACACACAGAGTTTTGGACTGACCGGTATTCTGCCAGCATGAATATCCTGTATACACACACCCTGGCAATATATCATGACTACGTGGAAAACATTCAACTTTCATCTGAAAGTTGGAAGCGTAAATAACCGGATAATTGCAAAGCAGGTGTGTGTGTGCGTGTGTCTCCGTGTGTGTGTGTGTGTGTGTTCACACAGTCTTTGCTTGTAGGTACAGGACTGATAAATGATGAATAAAATAATAAGAGGGTTGATGTGACTATCAATCAAGTGTGTAAGGAACATTCCACAAGTGTGTGACAGCTTAATTATACACTGCTGCTCATCTACCATGGAGAGAGAGAGAGAGACAGAGAGAGAGAGACAGAGAGAGAGAGAGACAGAGAGAGAGAGAGAGAAGCAGGTCGGAGAGAACGAGTGCAGATAGTGTAGGTGATCCATCACAGGGGGCTTTTTGGAGGTGGACGTCTAACATCTTTTAATACGCACGATCACACACACGGTCCTAAAAAAGCATTTTTTTTTATACTGTAACTGTTTAAAGAAATCAATTACAGCCATGTTTAGGTTTTATATAAGATCTTAGTTCTTTACAATCCAGTATAACTAATAAGAACATAAATCTACACAGCTTTCTAAATAAAGCTGCAGAACACAGAATAAGACTGAACGCTCACAACCACTTGGGGGAGCCAGTGATCTACTGAGCAATATGTGCAGTGTCCATGTGTGTAATATAAGTACCCTGTATGATTCATAATACACACATTTCACTTGCTGAAGGCAGGACTGGAGCTGAAATGCCCCGGGAAGTGAAGACAGCGACAGTGAAGTTTCACCAGAGAAGAAACCCACCAAGTCTACGAGTACCAGACGTCACGCAGTCACCGACTCTGATTCACAACCGTGTTCGTCTGTCTGACTAGAGGTTCGGTCGTTCCTGCAGCGCTCGCCCGAAACCGAACTTAATGTAAAAATGTATGTCTGTACTCTGGTTATTTAATATTGCGTGATGGACAGATACGTTAACTAGAACAATCTACACGTCATGTATTACGCTGCGTAACATAATGTTCCCAAGGGCAGCACTGTGGTGCAGGCGGTCTCAAGGCCATCTTACTGCTCCACAAGGGGCTTCGCAGGTTCTCTCTGGGTTCTCCGGTTTCCTCTCGATTCTGTAACAGTCAGCGTTATGTCAGAGCTTTTCTCTGATATAACGTGCACGAGCATAATGGGGCCTTTCACAAACACTCTTTATTCTCCGTGAGAGATGAAAAAAACAAGGAACACTGACTCAACTAGCGCTTAAGAAACAAGGAACGTCTACAAAACGCAGTCCAGGCCACGGGATTGTGCTTCTACTTCCTCCAACACTCAATTAACTCTCCTAGGAAATGCCTGCCACCTGCAGCTCAGGGAAAGAGCACACACATGCACCCTGTAAAGTGAGTGACCCAGCTCAAAGCTAACCATCAAAAGACTAATACGGTGTGGATTAACCATGTATTTCCAAATCACTTTTCCTCCCATTAACCTCTACTCCTCTCCCAGCGCCGTCAGATCTGGTCCATTTGAAGCTACGCCGTCTATAAACTGTGGCTTTAACCTCACAGAGACGCCAAGTTTCCACTCATCTATTTCCATTTAAGTTCTTGTACGATTAAATGCCTTAATGAACGCGGGACTGGGGAGCAGAGGGAGAAGGAGAAGATGAGAAATGGGGGGGGTTATGGTGGTGGTGGTTTGGGGTGGAGATACCGAAAACCATCGGCAGCTGGAACGCCCAGAGACACGATATGGAGCTCACACTGGCATTGTGTTAGAAACAGATGTGTTCGAGAGACAGAGAGAGAGCAATAAGATGTGTGTATGCATGCCTCTGACTCTGACAAAACAAGCCTGGTTTTGATACAGAATGCACTGGAAGATCTTGTGTGTGTGTGTACACGCTAACCTTAAAGATGCCAACCCAGTCTTTGGGGTGGGGGGTGATGAAAGGTGTGAGCGTGTAGTGGCACTCCAGTGCAGCCTGAGGCAGAAAGCTCTTCCCCACGTTCTGGAAGATCACATGGGCGAAGTTCGACATCTCCATCACTGAAGCTCCGCCTCCTCCACCTGGAGATACAGCTGTGTCACTGGCTGATGACATCATAGATGTTTCTGGCTCACCGTCTACCTACGGACATGGAGGGAGGGGGGGAACCGAACCTGAAGTCATGGAGCACTCGGGATATATTTACACACACTATACACCTAAAAGTATGTGCACCCCTGACTGTCACACTACTATATGCTTCTTCAGTGCCTGACCTCGACCTCACTGATGCTCTTGTAGCTGAATGAACACAAATCCCAACAGCCACGCCCCCAAATCTAGCAAAGAGTTAGAATAAAT
>JAFFST010048758.1:34055-49410 GCA_022414735.1 Noturus placidus
ATATATATATATATATATATATATATATATATATATACTGTATATATATGTGTGTTTATATATATATGTAATATATATATACAATTTATAAATTATATATATAATTCATATATATAATTTATAAATAGTATATATATATATTATATATAAAAATTCATATATAATATATATATATACACACACACACACACATATATATACACATACATACATAACACACACACACACACACACGTGTGTGTTCCTGCACTTCACTCATTCTTTATCTTAATGTATCTGTGTTTGAGTTTTATTCCTGTGGTATCATCTATATCAAGTGCATCCAAATTATCGCCGTGGGTGCAGGTTTTCATTCCAATCTAGCTGAAGCCACACCTGATTCCACCTGTTTAATCAGCTGTGCTTATCTTTTCTAGAGACTATTGGGTGTGTCTTCAGCTTCTGGATCAGATCGAACACCACTGATTTATAACCCAGACCACTGAGCGCGCGCGCACACACACACACACACACACACACACACACCTCCAACACTGGCACTGAGAGAGAGAGACTAAGACTAATAAACTGCTCTGCTTCTGTCCTGACACCCCTGAGCAGAGGAGATCAGACACGATTCTTGGGACACCCCTGAGCAAAGGAGATCAGACATGATGCTTAGGACATCCCTGAGCAGAGATCAGACATGACTTTTAGGAAACCCCTGAGCAGAGATCAGACACGACTCTTGGGACACCCGTGAGCAGAGGAGATCAGACATGATGCTTAGGACATCCGTGAGCAAAGATCAGACACGACACCCCTGAGCGTGAGGAGATCAGACATGATGCTTAGGACACCCCTGAGCAGAGGAGATCAGACATGACTCTTGGGACACCCCTGAGCAGGAGAGATCAGACATGATGCTTAGGACACCCCTGAGCAGAGGAGATCAGACATGACTCTTGGGACACCCCTGAGCTCAGACATGACTCTTGGGACACCCCTGAGCTCAGACGTGATGTTTAGGGAGGGGTTTAATGCAGAAGCTGACATAACGCTGTACAACTTAATCCGATCTGGATGTTTGCATTAGATTTATATGATGATGATGGCTAGTAGACTCGGTATGATGACATGGACCATCCCACGCTGATATATAGTATATCCACAGTATATCCACTCCATTCCCGAGATAAGGCCGATTGTATATGCTGCTGATTATTAAAGACAGGAAAACCTGCACAGGTGAACTAGTGCTCGCGCTCGCTCGCTCGCTCGCTCTCTCTCTCTCTGTGGTGTGTGTGGAGTAATGCAGTGTGTATAAGATACAGCAGCTCGAGCTCGACACGCTAATCAGGAACAACTGCGCATCCTGCGCTGTCATCGCCCAGCAGGACGGAGCTAACATGCTAGCCAGCATTAGCCACAGAGCAAACGCGCATGCTCAAGAGCAGCCCCAATAAACCTCATTAATTTAGTAAAGTAATAGTGTACCTCTGGTCCATGTCTGCAGACACACCGCGGGTTCTGAACGAGCTAAAGCGCTTCTGTTAGCAAGACATGCGAATGACAGCTTCTCTGACTCCACAAATGGGTGCAGGACTCTTTGTGACGTCCTATCCGCTCTCGCGACTCCTGTTTTGCGATTGGTCCTCGGTTCTAATCAGCATAGTACAGAAGCACAGAGTCTGTTAGCAGGTTAGCATTGGAGCTGTAGCCCCTGTACCTCAGGTAAACAGCGACGGTATGGAGGTGTGATGTTCTGCTGCATCATTTTCACACAAACATCACGACTTCCACAAATAAATAGTGTCAGTCACAAAAAATATAAATAAATCCTTAAATACATTAAATGGACAAAAGTATGTGCACCCCAGACCATCACATCCATATGTAGTTCTTCCCCAAACTGAAGGTCTTTCTATTCTGTAGTATTACAATTTCCCTAAGAACTAAGACGCTAAAAACCTGTTCCAGCACGACACAAAGTGCATGAAGATGTGGTGTGAAGGTTGGAAGAAGGTAGAAGAACTCCACAGCCCCGACGTCAACCCCACTGACTCATCACCTTTGGGATGAACTGGAACTCCCCTAGGAGGCTGACAAATCTGGGCAAAAAATATTGACTCGTTTATCAATTATGTCAAGTTTATAAGCAGATCCTTAAACATTAAAAATAAATAAATAAATAATTGGCAGCCAGGTGTAAAGTTGGCTCAGGTGGTATATGTTCTGCACAGCTTCTTAAACAAGTACATGATAAGAGCATAGCTAATAATCTGTGCTCTCTCTCCCCCTCTCCCTCTCTCTCTCCTGCTGCCTAATGAGATGCCAGTGATCCTGACTCCTTCTTCCCTCCACATCTGCCTGATTCATCCTGATGCTCTACTTCTGCTTGGAGTCTCTTTAACCAGAGGAACACATGCTGCTGAGGATGGCCCTGCATGGATAGCCTAAAGTTTGCCATAAGATTGCTGTGAATGATCACACACAGACACCTGAAGACGACACTATTTCTATTCTTACTTAGCCTAAAACCTGCACTCGCTAAAAACAGTTTACGCTCAAGCCTCCATCAGTTCTAACTTCACTTTGATACTCCAACCATCCATACATCCATCCATTTTCTGTACCACCTATCCTTACTGGGTCGCAGGAAACCTGGAGCCTATCTCAGAGGGCATGGGGCACAATGTGGGAGACACCCTGGACGGGGTGCCAGTCCATCGCAGAGTACAATCACATACATATCCACACACACATTCATACACTATGGACACATTTTTTAAAAAACCTAAATACTCTAATGAAATCAAACAGACATAGCACTTCTTAAATACTAATTAATAAGAACTCATTAGCCTATGTAACGCCTCTAACCTACTCCTTTGTCCTTGGCGATTACAGATCAACATCTTGTTAAGTTTACATTTATGTGGCTAAAGGGCCATTAAAAGACAAGAAATTATCTCACGTTACAGGATATTTTCCTCCAGACCCAGCTTATTGATGGCTGGCTGGCTGCTTAATGATTGGTGTCACCAGACAGACAGAAAGGGTTTATATTATCTATCTATCTATCTATCTATCTATCTATCTATCTATCTATCTATCTATCTATCTATCTATCTATCTATCTATCTATCTATCTATCTATCTCTCTCTCTATATATATATATATATATACACAAACACGGGGCGGCTGTGGCTCAGTGGGTAGAGCGGGTTGTCCACTAATCCACTAACCGTGGGGTTGGAGGTTCGAATCCCGGCCCGGGTGATCCCATGCCGAAGTGTCCTTGGGCAAGACACTGAACCCTAAGTTGCCCCCAATGGCAAGCTAGCACCTTGCATGGCAGCTCTGCTACCATTGGTGTGTGAGTGTGTCTCATTTGTAAGTCGCTTTGGATAAAAGCATCTGCTAAATGAATAAATGTAATGTAAATGTAGTGCAAGTCATAAAATTAGAATATCATCAAAAAGTTGATTTATTTCAGTAATTCCATTCAAAAAGTGAAACTAGTATAATGTATACATTCATTACACACAGACTGATATATTTCAAGTGTTCATTCCTTTTAATTTGATCATTATAACTGACAACTAATGAAAAACCCAAAAATCAGTATCTCAGAAAATTAGAATACTGTGAAAAGGTTCAATTTTGAAGACACTTTGTGCCACACTCTAATCAGCTAATGACCTGCACTAGTATATATACTACTCTGGCATTGACATGAATTTATGAATTTTCTCTGATTATGGCATAACTAAAAACACACATAAATATAATGTACACAGGTCTGTAAGTTATTGTACTCCGTGTGTATTTAATCTCAAAATGCTATCTTCTAGGAGCTTCTAGTCTAATAAAAGCCATGTGTCTCACACCAAGGGAGTCAGGTCATAAACAATACTTTCCATTTTAAACATTTCCGTGCCATTTTTCTTGTTTTCTTTTTAAACTTTCTTTTGTTACACATATATTCACTCAAAAAAGCACTTGGTGTTTATTCAGTGGTTCACTTTTATACAGATGTGTAAATATTCGTGCATTTCCCTTAATCCCTACACCTAGGTTCAATTTCATTACGCTAAATACATAAACACAAGCAGAGCGTCATTAATCATCACCCTGTAATGAAATGATGGATATGTCTAGGAAGCGTTGAACATAATCAGGAACACATACAGTACATCAGTAGAGCAGAAGGACTCAACAGCTGTCCAGAAGGTGGCAGCCCATCTACCCTGATGTCTGCCTGAGTGAGCTGGCTCTCTGTAATGAAACACACACACACACACACACACACACACACACACACACACACACACACACACACACACACACACACACATTTTTTCTTTTATTGTTCAAACATTCTGTTGTTCTATCTATATTATCTGTCTATATTATATATACTTATAGTATATAAGTGTGTGTGTGCGTGTGTGAGAGTGAGAGAGAGAGAGAGAAAGAGAGAGAGAAAAAAAGAGGTGTGTGTGTTTAGAGGTATTTATTCATTTTTGGTCCCAAGTGTTCTTTTGATAATTTTATTTTCTTGAGTGTTCTCTGTGTGCGTCACTTAGGTTTGGCATGACACACTGTGCTGCTCGAATACTAGCCTTGTAAAAAGAGCAAAACACCCTTTTTTTCTTGCTTCTGTCACTTGCCTCTCTCTCTCTCTCTCTCTCTCTCTCTCTCTCTCTCTCTCTCTCTCTCTCTCTGCAGCCTAGATTTGTAATAAATCCTAACACACAAACCTCACGGTCTTCTGTTGCTGATTTGGACCCACAACAAACTCTACTGACGTCACACGTTCGTACACACACACTGCGAGACATGGGCTTATGTGGCCATTGCCACGTTGAAAAAGAAACCTACTCGGTTAGTTAATGATAATTACGCACATTCCCTTTTTAAACTTTATTCATGTTTTTTTCTGTCCAAAGTGTTTTTTCTCACACGCTTTCTTTGATGGGAGAGTTCAAGCTTTCGACATGTCTCCGGATCCAGTGCAACATTTTCTGCAGTATTTTTCAGTTCATCTTAGAGCAAATAGTGTCTGCTATTCGGAACATGTGCTATTGTTCTTTCCGGAATGTTCTTATTGTGTACTGCATGTGTTTTGCCACCACGTCAAGTGAAATGCTCACATGTGCGGCCAAAACCCAGTTGTCACTTATCACACAGACCTTTAACCAATAAGAATGAATAATAACGCCTTTGTCTACATACATCAACTGTTCCTTCTGTGCCGTCATCCAGAGCTTTCTGCACATTCGGACCCACCTCTCGTAGTTCTGGAGGATCTCACCTGTACAGTATGCTTTAGTCTCGCACCTCCTACAAACTGTTAGAGGACCCAGACATAGCAGAGATTCTTGTCCATATGTACAGACAAACAGAGGTCTATTTACCATCACAGACCGGATGGCACTGTGCTTGAAAAGGTTGTAAACAACTTTTATTTTGCGACTGGATCGATAAAATAAGACTAAAATCGTCAGGTTTGGAGAACTGAATGTTAATGCAGCGAAGTGAGTAGGCCTTGCTGAAATAATGACGCGTGAGCCATCTTTTCTGTCTCAGACTCTGTGGAAGGAGGAGAACGAGTTGGGCTGACAGGTCATGAGTGATGGAGAAATTAGCATAACAAGCTCTTGAGTGAGAAGGACAGGGGAGTTGTGTCTGTCTGGGGAAGGGGCTGAACCTCTCCTCAGCTCCAGATGGAAACAGACCCTCGGCAGCTGTTTAACTGGGCCTCTCTCGCGATGAACCAAAGTGGGTGCGTCTGTCTGACAGACTGAGGCAGTGTGTACTTTGTTTATTTTTCAAGAAGAATAAACTTCAACTCCACGTCTGTTAAGATAGGCAGTTTAGCTAGTCATGTTGGTCAGTAAGGCCGGCATGTAACATGGCACTGAAATGAAACGACCTTTTGTCTTCACCTTTGTATTGTGTGTCATCTGGTTTGCTGTATTGGACCCTGCTGAGGAGTCATCATTCAAATATAACCCCCCCCCCAAACGTTTTTCATGTCTCGCTGCCGAGACACTTTTGAATCTGGAATTCAAAACTGGCAACTGGATTGGAGTCAATAAACACAAAAAGCTTCCGTAAGGATAAATGGTTGGGATTTGGTACGTGAAAATTAGCAGTTGTAATTCTTAATAAGAGAAATTAGACATGTCTTAGACATGTAAACGATTTGACACTGATGTGCAGGCTTTTCTGATGCCCTCGACGTGCTAGTTTAATCCTGTTGCTATTAAATGTTGAAAAAAGAACTCCTTCTGTGGGATGATTAAATCTGTTTGTCTTTTATTTGTTTCGATTAGGATGTTTGATCACATTTGAGGCAGCTGAATATTTTCTCTGCTTTACAGTTACATTATCAGATTCAAGATTAGATCTATAGTCTAACGTCGTTTTTGTCCGATTCGAGTGATTATAAGATTTCTTCGCGCCTGATTGCGCTGCATTTTTCCTGCACACATTATAAACTGCTCCAGTGTTACTCCCAGGAGGCTTATTACTGCTCTGCCAGCACACATGTTTGAGAAGGTGATCTGGTGGAGATCTCGATTGTGTGTTTACAATAGCAAGGTCTAATCAATTCTGGCCGTTTTGCAGTCTAATGTTAGGCTAGGAAGAGCTATTGATTTGACTCAGGAGGCTTACTGATGGATCATTATCAGTGTTTGTGTGCGAGAAAGAGCAAGTGTCTATGTGTGCATGTATGTGTTTGTTTGTATACATATCAGAAAAAGCAAAGATTTAATAATTTTGCATAATTAGTGTCAGTAGTTAAAGAATGACGAAAGTCGTAATGGCGCAGACATTTAAATATAATTTAAAGCCATTTTATCTTTTTTTTTCGCAAACAAAATTGATGGAGAGATGTACTCAAGGAGTGAAATGACAGATTCTGAGGTAATTTAGGGAATTTATTGACGATATGGACATCTATATCGCAAATCAATACAGACAGGCAGAGAGTCATAAACTAGCGCTCTTTTATCAGCTCTTTTATCCGAGTCTTTAATAATTAACTTTGGTATTATGAGCTCTTCAGTGAACAAAGAATGGACACTGCATTTCAACAGATTAATTAAAGTCCTTATGAACAAATGGTGTGTGTGTGTGTGTGTGTGTGTGTGTGTGTGTGTGTGTGTGCTGTCTCTGTGTGTGTGTGTGTCTTAAATAATGGACACTGATTAGAGCAGATAAAGAGATTCGTCTGAATTTTTCTGTTTTAATGATGTTCTGAGCGGATAACTCCCTGGACACGTCTGTGTTTGTCAGCAGCTTGACGAGAACCGACTCAATGTAGAACATAGCACGCTTTAACGTGATTGGCCATGCATGGTTCTGTCAAGACAGGGCGTCTAATTGAACATGATAAAGTGTAAAGTTAAATACCCCATCGAGCTGTCATTCATACCCCAAGGGACATGTAGACTTATGGGGACGTGCCATCATGGGTCCAGCTGTCGCTGTAGAGAGGAGAAGTGGACAATAGACATTTTTTGCCCTTAGGGAGTTGAATTGTATTCTGAATTGACTTAAACATTTAGCATTAAAAAAATCAAATGATGAAATGCCCTATCTCTGGTAGCAAAGAGCTAAGCATCACTACATGCACACAAACACACAGTTCCTCTTTGAGGACAAATAAATTATTTATCTATTATCAGAAATGAACAACACCCAAGCTAATGTTCATCCAGACATTTCACTGCAGAATAGCTTGTGTAAGCTCCAGTATCTCATTGAATGGGATGGCTACAGCCCAGAGGAGAGATCCCAGCACATGCTATCCTCGATCCCTTCCTCTGCAGGCATTTGCTGCCCAACACCCAGAGAGACCTGGGCCTGGGCCCTGTCTTCGAGGTAGACCTAAGTATATAAATATCTGTAAACGATGTCTTCTTAATATTGCTCGTCTGCTGGGCTGCTTTTGTTAACTATAGTCATAGAACATATGGAAGTAACTCAGTAACAAATTTCTCTCGCACATAATGAAGAAATTCAACACATTACACAGGAATGTGTGACATTGTCCGTTTCCCAAATGTTACAAGAAGCATCAGTTGACCCAAAGAAAACAGAATGCACTTTAATTTATACTTTATATGAACTGTATTGTACACAATTTTTTTTATATAATTAATTAAAAACAAACCTATTAATATCCTTCATTCAGTTGATTTGTTCTGGCATGTGAATCTTCATTTAATGAGCACTTTGATTGTTTTTTTTTTTATTTTTTATTTATTTTATTTTTTTTGTCCTAAGCTTTATCACAGATCTCTGGTTGACTATTTACAGTTTTGTGAGTGTCTGTTAGGAACCAACTAAACTTGACAACACTTGAGGACCTGAAATCTTTAGGTTCTTCTTTGCTTCCCTCAGCATGCTTCCTACTGTGTGTAAGGATATGTTCCTACATCCTCTACAGGGCAAATCAACAAACCACAATTGGCTACTGACTGACAGAGGAGAGAGGAAGGCCCTTCCTCCAACCCAGAAATCAGGGACAATTATTTTGTCTTACACTCCTAGTCACAGATGGCTATGGCATTGTTGGGATTTGAACTTATGATCTTCTGTCAATGCTGAAACCAATTAACTGTTGTGTCATGCAAACGCTTTTACGTTTTTGTGTTTTATCAGTTAGAATAGGTTAACAAAGTCTAGCATTCTACACACAAGCCCACAGATTGTCTACAGATGTTTACAAAGATAGCTGGAGTTTGGTGATAAACGAGATTTTTTATGGAATAATTAAGTGGGTTTGCACACAAGTGTTTCTGTGTGTTTTTATGGCTAGGATTTGATAAGGATGAAACGAGAACAAGCGCAGTAGTTAATATATGAAAGTCTTTAAAACTCTTTCCTTATATTACAACTATGATCACACATTAAAAGCTTTTTTGCCCCTCCTCCAGTTTTAATTGAATTCACTCATTTGGTTGTTTACTAGTGTTAACACATCCAAGTGGCATTAACACCCTCACACGCCGCTTTGTTCAGTGGTTGTGTAGGTAGATTGGATTGAACAGAATGCGTCCTGCACAGATACAAACACAGATGCAAACAACAGCTTTTATTTCTTTAGTTAGTTATTTATAACATAATATATATTAATATATATATTTATAATATAGCAAAAAAAGCTTCTCATAAATGCATAGTAATGTAGAGCTTTACAGGGTTGCCAGGTTTAAATGAACATTTCTTTTTTTAATGAAGATTTTTTATGACATTGGAAAATCAAACAATTTTTAAAATTTTCAGTATTTAAAAAACTAATCAATTGACTAATATTGTAAGTGTATATATATATATATATATATATATATATATATATAATATATATGATACATGTTAATACAGCAAAAAAGCCATTTTCAATTGATTAAAACTTTCAATATTATAAAAGTATAAAAATTTCAAATTAATAATGACCGCAGTGTTAGAATGTAAATAAAAATAAACAGGGCTAATTAAAACAAATAGTGCAGCAAGCTTGAACTATTGTGCAGGGTTGCCAGGTCTCAGCAATTTTTCCATCCCAATTACAGTTTTTGAGCTGTAATCACCCCATGGAGGAAAAACTACAAAACACACTGACTTGAGAAAAACTACTACTACTGATACTGTAAAAAAAATGGGAGAGAAATGAGTGGAAGACTTCCTAATCCACAGCTAAGGTTCATTATGAGTATTCTGCCATGTCTTATGGTTTGGTCAATACCTTGTCAGTGTTCCAGTGCCTTGTTTACGAGGTCCTCTATGATATGATTAATTTTGTCATTGTCTACATTGATTATATTCTGAACTTTTCTTCCTGTCTAGCCGATCACAGAATTCATGTGCTGACAAGATTATGGAAACATATATGAAGCCCCTGTGGCAATCTTCCTGTTCACCAATCCTGTACCTATGGAGCAGTGATTGGGATTGGGGTTCTGGTATCATCTGCTTTCTATTCCGTAATTGATTAGCATTAGCATGTAGCCTAGCAACTAGCCTATTCATTAACCCAGTATTTAGCATTGTCTGGTTTCACCTTGCATATATTTGTTATACCCTTGGTAGTTAACATGTATACCCCTACAAGTTAGCATTAGCTTTTAACTTAGCATTTAGCTTAGCCTATTATTGCCTTTGCCTCTTGATTTGTGTTTTTCTTCATGTGCTTGCCTGTTTATTCATTAAATTCCACCCTTAAGCTCTGAATAGCAGAGGTCTAGCTGTAACACGACCTTCTGGCAGTAATAGTGAGACTGTAGTATACCTTTCCTCTACCTCTTCTCAACTTATGATCAACCAGGCTTCCCTCACCTGAATGCTGAGCTTCAAAGATTAATTTATCAATTTGTATAGCGCTTTTTACAATGGTACATTGTCTCAAAGCAGCTTTACAGAAATATCATTTTTACATTTACAAGCGACTTACTAATGAGAGCACATTCACACACCAATGGTAGCAGAGCTGCCATGCAAGGTGCTAGCTTGCCATTGGGGGCAACTTAGGGTTCAGTGTCTTGCCCAAGGACACTTCGGCATGGGATCACCCGGGCCGGGATTCGAACCACCAACCCTACGATTAATTTATCAATTTGTATAGCGCTTTTTACAATGGTACATTGTCTCAAAGCAGCTTTACAGAAATATCATTTTTACATTTACAAGCGACTTACTAATGAGAGCACATTCACACACCAATGGTAGCAGAGCTGCCATGCAAGGTGCTAGCTTGCCATTGGGGGCAACTTAGGGTTCAGTGTCTTGCCCAAGGACACTTCGGCATGGGATCACCCGGGCCGGGATTTGAACCGCAACCCCACGGTTAGTGGATTAGTGGACAACCCGCTCTACCGACTGAGCCACAGCCGCCCTAAGCCCATGGGGCAGCTTTCTAGGTAGGCAGGACCAGTTTCACTAGCAGGGCAGACAGCTGCATAATATATGAACAGCAGTAGATTGTTGTTTTGTTGTCAGTTTCACTTGTAGAGTCAGTTGTGCTGAACACTGTTATCTTTCTCAAGTATCTAAGGAATAAATTATGATTATGAATTTGAGGTTATATACAGTCCCAAAGATATTTGGATTAAAAGATGGAGATGAATCAAGAGTTTATGATTACAGCTTTTATTTCCTGGTGTTTACATGTAGACATGTTAAACAACATAAAACATAGAATCTTTTGTATTAGACCACACATTTTTTAGGTGAGCAAAAATATGGGAATGTCTTGAAGTAAATAACGATTAATATTTGGTTGCATATCTGTTGCTTGAAGTAACTGTATCGATCTTGTGACTCTGGTTTCTTGTTCTGTGAATCTTTTCCAGGTTTTTACTGCAGCTTCTTTCAGAATGTGTTTGTTTCAAGGGGGTTTTCCCTTCAGTCTCTTCTTCAGGAGGTGTAATGCTGATCAGTTAGGTTAAGGTCCCGGTGGTTGACTTGTCCAGTCCAAAACCTTCCACTTTCCTCATGATGAAGTCCTGTGTTGAGGTGGCAGTGTGTATTGAATTGTTGTCTTGCTGCATGATGAAGTTCCTCCTGATTCATTTGGAGGCTTTTCTCTGTATATCTGCAGACAAAATGTTCTTGTGAACTTCGGAATTCATTCTGCTGCTACCATCATGAGTTTCATCATCAATAAAGAGTGAGAATGTTCCAGAAGCAGCCATGCAAGCCCAAGCCATGACACTACCTCCACCATGTTTCACAGATTTTACGTTTTCAATCATGAGCAGATCCTTTCTTTCTCCACACTTTGGCCTTTCCATCACTTTGGTAGAGGTTCATTTTGGTTCCAGAACTTTTGTGGATCATCTCTGTATTTATTTGTGAATTCCAATCTGGTTCTGATTCTGATGAGTGATCTGCATCTATTTTGTTTTTTTTATTTATTTCGAGTTGACCGATTAATGAAATAATGTTTTTTGGTTAACATGATGTCCATTCATTTAAATAATTCCGTTAAATTATGAAAATGAATCAGTGTTGTTTTGTCAGGGTGACTTCCCTATATGAGGATTCACTACTTATCTCCACCGCTGTTCAACACAGACGTATATCAATTGTATAATGAACTTAGTTACAGCTAATAACCATCATGCCCCATATGCTTGTGGACTTCAGTACAGTTTAAACCCATAGTTATGTATGAGGTCTGGCTAACAATGTGCACAGTTCTGGTATTAACTAAACTCCTGAACATATCCCTAAACGAATATTTTAGTTAATGTCTGAAAGAAGGGCGTTTGTGTGCTTTACTTACTTTTATTAATAGTATACCACCCACCCGCTCATATTAGCGTATGCGTTATAGCCCTAGTTGTTGAAGATTGATTGGTGTAATAGCGCCCAATTCAGGCTTCAATAAAGGCAATGACCTTTTCAGGCACTGACCCAAAACCATCCTATATGTATCTGTGGGTGCCTGGGAAGGGGGAGGAAAGCAAAGGGAGATGTTGAGCATATGCCACCCGTTGTCCCCATGAGACAGAGAGTAAGAGACACAGAAGAGCCAAAGCAAATTATGGCTCAGTCACATTGTTAAAGACGTGTGCTACGAAACACATACAAACCAACAGTATGCAACATTTAAAATCATCTGTATAGACAGACAGTGATAGATTGTGAAGGAAAGAAACTGAAAATGAAATGTACTTTTACTATGGAGGGGTATCCTAATCTTTTAAATACTGTGACTTATAAAATAGTCTGGGTATATCTCTGTGCATCTCTGTCTGTGGGTGGGACCCTGTGTTTTGGAGATGTTCTGACCCAGTCCTCTAACTTTCACAATTTCTAAAACTGACAGTACATTTGCAGCCTATATATCCCACCCCTTGACAGGTTCCATTGTAACGAGATATATATATATATATATATATATATATATATATATATATATATATATAAAACACACACACACACTTCTCTGTGGATTATGTGTGGATTCTTAGCACAGAAAAGGCAAAAATTTCTAAAAGCTGGCATTAAGAACAATATGTTTTGAGTGTCCTTTTTTGCCTTTTCTATTATGTCAGCATGAGACCACAGAGCCGCTAGTATTGTGGGCCGTCTGCTTTTCCACTCTCCTGTTAAAAACGCTCTGCTCCAGACAACCCAACCACACACACTTGCACATTTTTAATAATGCCCTTATTTCCAACATCACAATCAAAGAACAGCCTTTTAATAGGGTTCTTAGTGTTTTGTTTCGCATGTTATGATGAGGCCTGCTGCTCTGTTTGTGTCTGTAGACAGCCTCAGACAAAACCCAGTCTGAATCTGCGCAAAGGTCATTAAAATCGCTTTAATCTCCTGCTTTTAATTGCAGCCCTTAATTTTATGAACAATGCTCGTGATGTGTAGTTATGTGGCTGTCGTCTCAGATGGTCCTACGCACCATAAGCACACTTATGGTTTAACAATGGCTGGTTGTTAACTGCGTGATGGTTTATAACTGGTCGAATGTGCATTAAGCTTGAAAATACACTGGAGTTAAAAAGTCAGCTGTGTTGTACTATTTCTTTTATTTTAAGTGGGTATTATAGTATTAACCAGTGCTCGATTTGTAATACCAAGGAAGAGGTGCACCCTGAAGCTTCCAGAACATACATACAAAACAGAGCTTTAAGAATTCACCTAATACAGTTGTGTTTAATACCATCATATAAGGCTAGGCAGGTGTGATGACAATGTGGATTTGCAACCACAACATTTTAACATATTAAACTTTACAATATGGACTGAACCTCAAAACAAACAGTTGGCTCAGAACACTGGGTCTTAAAGAAGTAAAATGATACCCCTTTAAACCAGTGCTTCTCAAACCTGTCCTGGAGGTCCCTCAGCACTGCACATTGTGGATGTCATCTGCCACACCTGATTCAGCTCATCAGTACAGACTGCAAGACCTGGACTGGGTATGTCAGATCAAAAACCTCTCTTAGGGGGTCTGGGTATACTCCCCCACCAAAAAATTACATTAATTACATATACATGGGCAGTTATAATTGAGCTACGGTTTAGTCAAGCTACAGTCTTATTTATCTGTCCGAGTATACATCCCAGGATGCGTAATTGAATGATTGACATGGTTTGGTGCGATCCTCTTGTAATGACCTGGGAGTATTTCCTTTTAAGACCAGGAGGGGCACGTTACCGTGTCATTCTGCATTCTCGCTGCCTGTGTGTGAGTCTGCAGCAAGTGTGTGAGTGAACAGCCACACTGTAACTGTGATAATGGTCAACACAATTAATAAAACCGACGTACAATGTTTAAACAGTAAACTGTGCAGTGTGGATCATTCGCTAACCAACAGTGTATACATGCTGGATGAAGTTGAGCTACAAGTCATGTAAACATGCTTACTGTCTGGAAGTCTGCCAACAGGACACACCTACAGTAAATCCGCTGTATTTGTGTCTGTTAATCGAAAAACATGCGGACAAATAGATGCGTAGGTCCTAATGCCCGCCCAGGAACAGGTTTAAAATGCGATGGAATCGAACCCTTAATGGAAAAAAATTAAATCAAAAAGAAAATATATTGGTTGATATTGATTTGCTTGGGGGTGGCAAATTGGGGGACCTACACCCCCCCTAAAATAGGCCTAGCGATGTCACTGGGTGCCAATGATTAGAACCTGCTTAGGTAGAGCAGGTGGAACCCGTCTTATTTATACCCCTCTCATATCTAGTGTCTGGTGTTCCCTTGGTTATTGAGGTGTGTGATGTCATCATACCAATATCTAAAGAGTTCTGTAAGGCCTTCAGAAAAAAGGTTGTTGATGCTTATGAGTCTGGCAAGGGATTTAAAAAGATCTCCAAATGATTTGAAATTCATCATTCCACTGTAAGGACAATCGTCTACAAATGGTGCAGATTTCAAACGACTGCCAATTAGACCAGGACTGGCCTTCCGGGCAAATTCAGCCCAAGATCAGACGATCTGATGCAAAAAGAAGTTTGCAAGAACCTGGAAATTGAATCATAGGATTTTGCAGCTGTTGGTGTTAAAGTGCCGGCTTCTACAATCAAAAAGAGATTGTAAATTTGACCTGCATGGGAGGCGTGTCAGGAAAACATCTTTGCAAGACTACAGTTTGCCAATGAGCATATAGGCAAATACCAGGCTTTTTGGAATAATGTGCTTTGGACAGACGAATCAAAGGTAGAGTTGATTGGTCACAGTAACAGCAGAGATGTTTGGTACAGAACCAAAGACAGCTTTTCAGTTGAAGCACCTCATACAGTGCCTTGCGAAAGTATTCGGCCCCCTTGAACTGTTCGAGCTTTTGCCACGTTTCAGGCCTCAAACATAAAGATATAAAACTG
>JAFFST010048758.1:49932-63152 GCA_022414735.1 Noturus placidus
GCATTGTTGCCAAAAAGTTCGAGCACCTTCTTCCACATGTTTGGTGTGTCTCCCAGGTGGCCTGTGGCAAACTTTAAACGACACTTTTTATGGATATCTTTGAGAAATGGCTTTCATTGCACTCTTCCATAAAGGCCAGATTTGTGCAGTATTTGTGCAGTTTTATATCTTTGTTTCATGCCTGAAATGTGGCAAAAGGTCGAACAGTTCAAGGGGGCCGAATACTTTAGCAAGGCACTGTACCAACTGTGAAGCACGGTGGTGGAAATGTTATGGTTTCGGGTTGCTTCACTGCCTCAGAGACTGGACAGTTTGCATTCATTTATTCAACTATGAATTCTACATCATATTAAAGAGTGCTTGGAGATAATATGAAGTTGAACCGAAAGTGGACCTTTCAACAGGATAATGATCGAGCAAATCCACAAGCAAATCCACCAAGGAACGGCTCAAAAAGAAGAAATGGAGGGATATGGAATTGCAGAGTCAAAACCTGGATTTGAATGCCAGTGAAATGCTGTAGAGGGATTTGAAACAGGCAGAACATGCAAGAAAACCTTCAAACATCATGCAACTGAAAGAATATTGCATGGAAGAGTGGTCAAAACTTCCAGCAAGTCTGGTGGACAATTATGCAAAATGCCTACTAGATTTTATTTCTGTTCAAGTGGGCAATACTAGCTTCTCATGCCAAGGGTGTAACTTACATTTTACATGTGACTGCTCTGTTTTTTTAATCATTTAAATTGTGAAAATTACTACAAAATGTCAGTTTTATGTGTAATTTGATAGAATGCATCACCTTTATTAACAAGCACTGTTTCAAAGATGATCAAACGTTTGCTCGTACAAATATATCAAAATAGCCAATAATATCCCTGGGGTGTACTTTTTTCACACAAGTGTATTTATAATATACTCCAAGTGTAATAACCGTTTCTTCAAATTACGATATATATTTAAGATATATTGAAACATAGCACGATTACAATATACGTTCACTTATGTTGTCATAAGTTGCTCCAAAATTAAACATTGTATTAAAGAATGTGTAGAGCCTGTGTATTAAAAGCATGCATCAAAGAATGTATAAAGTGTTAATACTAACAATATTAGTACTTAAATACATGTTTCAAAGGTGACTGTAGGCCACACAATCAGAATTGTATTGCATATCATGATTTTAAATAAAATTCCAGCTGTCAAGATTGCATTTCACTTGTGTGCAAGTAAAGAAGAATAAGACAATGATCACAATCTAGATCAAATCTAGTCCTAAACGTTCAGACAGTGTGCTGTCTAGTCTGATCTGAGTGAAAAACGTCAACTATCCTGAACATCAGCCATGTTTTGTGATTCATATTTGGGTATTTTATTTGTCATTGTTTACAAGGGGCTTCTGGGAGTTGTGGTTCACTCATTAACAGGACTTGAAAGTGGCTATAAATGGAGCAGTGGTAAAACCGGCCCACACTGACGTCTGTGCACCATGCAGACATACTTCAACTTACTTGCAGAGACAGTACATAAAAATATAACCCAGATGAGGCGGTTGAACATTCAAACCTGGTCTTTGCCAAACACATGAGCTCTACAAAACACAAATAAACTAGAAGTAGTTTGGATTGAAATTAAATCCATCACTTTTGTTGTTTTTCAGTTTTCCACAGAATCTAGAAGCTCAGCATATACACAGCCACACATTAATATTCATATTTGACCTGAAAAGTTTGTATAGTGTCCAGTGTGTTCATTATCACACTATAGATACGCCCCATCCTGCTCTTTACGTTGACCGATAGTCCACCAAATATGATGTGTTATTTACTTTCATTTACCTTACTATCTGCTCATGAAATAACTATTAGGTGGTCTGCCATCAAAGGCGCCATTTTCTAAGCTGTTTAACACGTCTAGATGTAAATATCAGTAAAGAAAAGCTGGAATTCTGATCTATTGGCTCATATTCATCTGAGCTTCTTCGGAGTATAGCAAAAACAAAAGAATTGGTTTTGCCATTCCAATACTTTCAGAGCTTAGTGTAAAGGTTCTGTTTCTTACACACATGTGTAGAGATCAATGTCACGGAGTGATGTTCGCACCCAGTGGTGGTGGTCCTGATCTGGGAGAGATTTTGTGAGGTGCAGTTGGATCTCTTCACCAGCGCTAAAGTCAAAACATTGCCGGTTGTACTTTCTCCAGATTCTCCACATAAACATTGTAACTTCAAGTGGTTTGAGTACAGCAGTCACCTCTGAACACCTTCCTGGACATTCCTAATGTGAGTCCAGATTCTCATGACACTGTTGGCATGTGTTATACAGATGTGTATACCCTACTGTAACCCTTCTTATGAGATAGTAAGAATGTACATAGGTGTAGTAGTCTAAAGTAGTAGTCAGTAATATGAATTTGGACCAGAATCAGAAGATGCTAAATTGTAAAAAGCCTGAGAATTGAAGGCCAATAATAAATAAATAAATAAATAAATAAATAAATAAAAGAATACCACACCAGAATAACAGATTGCATAAATTATATTTAACAAACAGGGCTACTATATACATATACAAAAAAACAATTATGAAAAATATGAAACTATAATAAAGTCTGTATGAAAATAAATATCCCCTTTTTAAATTCCCTTGAGCTCAACTTCACTTGCCTTTGTTGACGAGAGTTCAGTTACCAACGTTGGGGCCCATTTTTATCCGTTAGTGTTTGTCCTACCACCATGAAGATGATCCTGGAAATCCGTCTAAAGTCAAAGTCACAATCATGGTTGGCTCGCCACCCAGCAACCAGGACTGGGAATCTACGAATCTCGGAGAGAACGTCTGGAACGTGGGGATCTGGATCATTCTGTGGAAAGGATCTTTGCATGATGTCTCTGCTCGGTGCCACTCCAAAAAGAACACGCAAAGATACTAACTTATAGGTGTAACTGTGACAACGCCTAGCTGACAGCTGATTGGCCAGCTCACTGCCTCATAGGGTTCACCCATTGGCTTGCTTACAAATCCATCAAGGATAACACGAAAATCAAGGTTAACCCTTTTGTGACTTGGTTAGATAGCTAAACAGTGTTTCTCATTGTTAAGCCTGGGCTACAATACCTTACCCTTGTGGTTTGCGGAGGTTTAATAAAATGCTACTGTGATAACCCAGGTCATTGGCATGGGGAATGAGGACACAGGAGGCAGGGCATTGTGGCAATGTACAGCCCATGAAGACATGGTGTGCCAAAATCAGTTTGCAAGAGCTTGAGTGTCCTACATAGAGTCCTGCTCTCAAGTCAGATGAACTAGAACTACGACTGCACTCCAGGCCTCCTCAACCAACATCACTGCCTGACCATGTTCCTGAATGAACACAAATTCCCACAGTCCTGCTCCAAAATTTGCTGGAAAGTCTTACCAGAAGAGTGGAGGCGGTTATAGCAGCAAAGGGAGGATCAAGTCCATAATGCCCATGGTTTTGGAATGGAATGTTCAAGGAAAGACGGATGTGGCACTGGACAGGGAATTATGGGACAATGTTGTATTACTCTTAGTTTCCGGTATGGATTCCCTTGGTCTGTCTAGTCTTCAAATTGTTTTGTGTGAGGTTAGTAGGATTTAGGAAGAACGGCTGTTGATCAAAATCAAATGTATGAGAGTTATAATAGGAACATAGAAAGAGCCACAAATAAACACATAGGTCAGAGCTACAAGGAACTAAAATAATTATAATATTTCTTATAATCATTATGATTAAAATTGTGGGCTCTATTTTAGAAATGAAATGCCAATCGCTGACTGGATCTCACCTTTCTGACAATACTGTAAGTCCTTCAAGGAGCAGCAGTCTACATCTAATACTGAAATACTACTTTATATTACTGCAATCCTTCACAGTGCTACCAGGGCCATGCATTTTTGTCAGAAAATCAATAAAAAAGTGGTGATATCCCATCTTTCTCTCCTTCTCTCTATATCTGAGGGAAATGTATGCTCGGTTACATTTTGCATCTATATAAAACAATAGAATAACAAGAATTAACAAGAATTAAGCTCTTTTTGTTTGCATTGTCTTTGTAGTTATTTCACTTTTCATACAACGTACCTCAGTACTCTGTAAGTCTAAGACTGGTGGCAGTTTAAATGCTGTATGGATGTGCAGTGGGTCATATTATTGCCTCACAACTGTAGGTACGCTGACTCGATTCTGAAAAAAATCAGCAAAATCTGTGCCACGTTTCATATGATGTTCTTATATCTGCATGCATTTCCTCCTGATTCTTCAGGTTCCTTCAAGCTCTCAAAAACATGCCACTAGGTGGACTGGAAACTCAAAGGTCTGAATGAGTGTGTAGTGTATAAGAAATGACTAAAATATCTTACAAGGATTTAAGAATCTATAAATAAGCATGATTATGCAATAAAAAACACTTTCCCATGTCCTCCTACCAACATCCGGAGAACACTGAACAACAATGGTGTGCATGGTAGGGTTGCAAGGAGAACATCACTGCTCTCCAAAAAGAACATTGCTGGCCAGCTGCAATTTATTAAAGATCACGTGGACGAGCCAAAAGGCTAATGGAAAAGTGTTTTGTAAATGGATGAGACAAAATAGATGAGAAGCGTTATGTTAGGAGAAAGGAAAACACTGCACTCACGCATAAGAGCCTTATTCCATCTGTGAAACGTAGTGATGGTAGTGTCATGGTTTGGACCTGTTTTTCAGCATCTAGTCCAGGACGACTCGCCATCATTGATGGAACAATGAATTCTGAATGATACCAGCGAACTCGTCAAGACATCTGCTCATGAACTGAATCTGAAGAGAAAGTGAATGATGCAGCAAGACAACGATCCTAAACACACAAGACGTTCTACCAAAGAATGATTAAAGAAGAATAAAGTTAATGTTTTGGAATGGCCAAATCAAAGTCCTGACCTTAAATCAATAGAAATGTTGTGGAAGAACCTGAAGCCAGCAGTTCATGTGAGGAAACCCACCAACATCCCAGTGTTGAAGCTGTTCTGTACTGAGGAACGGGATAAAATTCCTCCAAGCCGATGTGCAGGACTGATCAACAGTTACACCAAACGTTTATCTGCAGTTATTACTGCACAAGGAGCTCACACCAGATACTGAAATCACTGAAAGGTGCACATACTTTCCCCACTCACAGATACTGTATGTATGATTGGATCATTTTCCTCAATAAATAAATGACTGAGTATAATACACACACAGCAATGTAATTGATAGTGATATACACACGCCTTTTGTAGAATTGCACCTTGAGAATCTATCCTCCAGTGTTCATTGATTCTGTCAAGCGTCAGATGGAGAAGGCACCTTACCTCCATTCCGCTCTCTCCTTTTCATACACAGTATCTCTCCTGCATTAGCGTCCTCTCATTTTTCACTCTCTCTTAGGATCAATATTGATTATTATCTTTAAGGGTCCTGGGGGGTGGAGAGACTGCACATCACAATATTTTATTCCACATCATCATTTCTGTGTGGGCAGGAGTTAATGCTCAAACGAGGGAATATATATATATATATGGGAAGGGAAATGAAAAGTGAATATAGGTGCGAGTGTAATTGAGTGTTTATGACGTTAAAGTCCCTTTTTGTTCTTACACTCAAGTTTTCTTTTTTATGCATCAAATAAGCATGTGGAATGGCGGCATGCAATGTAATTATACATATATATATATATATATATATATATATATATATAACATTTCATAACTTATTTGGAAAAGCTTTTGTTTATGTTTTTGTGTGTCACCAGATTCCAAGTGCTCCATCATACTGTGCCAGATAGCTACATGATTACTATTGACGGTGCAATGATGAAAGTGAATAAAAGTGATTATGATGAGTTAAGACCTTTAGTAAGACCATTTCTCACCTAGAGTTGTGTGTGTGTGTGTGCGTGCGTGCATGTGTGTGTCACCTTTTCCTGTCCCATGTTTACCACTGAAAATATATTTCATGAGTAAGAAGCACTGAGAAGAGATTTAGATGATAAAGGGAAATTTGGAAATGATGTCTTGTCATGTAGTATACCGTAATGTGTATTACCTCATTTGAGTCATTTGCATGCTGACATTTACATTTCATTTAAAGCATTTGGCAGACGCCCTTATCAAGATTGGCTTACAAAAGTGCTGGATTCTGGTTCATTAGATCACTGACTACTAGGAGTACTATCAGAGTAAAAATCACTTTTGGGGAGGTACAATAGTATGAAAAATACATTTATAATAACAAAGTGCTGAATTAAGTACTAATTAAGACTGCAGAGGCAGACCAACCAGGAGTGAGTTGCAGAAGTCCAGTCTCAAAATGACAAGGGACTGAACAGGCACCTGAGTGAATAGAAATGGATGAGTCCATCTGATGTTGTATGATGTCTGCCAGATGTGCTGAGATCAGAGCAGAAACACTAGTGTCTGAAGGAGGAAAGGAGAGGATGTCGTCAGCATAGCAGTCGTATGAAAATCAATGTGAAGATATAACCTCAGCAGTATAGCAGGTATAGAGTGAGAACAGAAGAGGACCAAGCACTGAGCCTTAGGGGACACCATTGGAGAGACTGCAAGGAGAAAATGTGAATCCTCTCCATATCATCTGAAATGATTATCCCTCAATAATCTTGTCTGCTTGCTTAAGATAATGAACATAAACTTTCAGAATATTTGGATTTAAATACAGTCTCCTCTGAAATTTATTGCAATGACAAAGGTTTTGTTGTTGTTGTTTTTGTTGTACACTGAAGACATTTGAAGTAAAAAATAAAAGATGAGTTTGAGAAGATAGAATGTGAATATGAGATAACTCACTGTCATCACAAATCTGAATTCTTTTGTGAAGATTTTACAGCTTTTTACTGCAGCTTCTTTCAGCAATTGTTTGTTTTGGGGGTTTCTCCCTTCAGTCTCCTCTTTAGGAGGTGAAATGCTGATCAGTTGGTGAAGGTCTGGTGATTGATTGTCCAGTCTAAACTAAACTAACAGTCCAGTCTAAACTAAACTAACAGGGACTAAACTAACAGTCTAAAACTCAATCAACTGTTCCTCAGTGGGGGATTGAACATCCAACCTCAATCTGGACTGCAGAATTTCTCACCATCTTCAAAAAACAGCTAAAGTCCCACCTCTTCCATCAACACCTAACCAACCCATAAATAAATAAATAAGTAAATAAATAATTCTGGCTTTGGCCACACTTTACTCCAAACTTTGGCCTTTCCATCACTTTGGTAGAGGTTCATTTTGGTTCCAGAACTTTTGTGGATTATCTCTGTATTTATTTGTGAATTCCAATCTGGTTTTCTGATTCTTACTGCTGATGAATGGTTTGTGTCTGCTCTCAAAGTCTTCTTCAAACGGTGGATTGTGAGACCTTTACCCTGCCCTGTGGAGGTTGTTGGTGATGCCACTGATTGTTGTTTTGGGGGTTTTCTTCACAGCTCTCACAATGTTTCAGTGTTTCAACTGTCATCAGCTGCTGTGGTTTCCATGGTTCAAACCAAAAGTAGACATTCTAGAGCTATTCATTCTTTCAACAATCTAACAGGCACACTGTACAAGAAACACCTTTCAGTCACATGTTCCAATAGTTTTGATCAGCTCTATCATATCATATTCATCTTTTGATCTCAAACCCAAATGTTTTCAGTGTACAGCAAAAGAAATATAAAGAAACAAAAGAATTGGCCTTGCTGTTCTGAAACATTCAGTGGGGGACTGGGTATGATTTTTGTCCACCATCTTGGACGTATAAAAATTACATTAAAATAAAAACCATATTTAATAATAACTTAGTGTATTATTTATGTGCTGACCATAAAAACAAATCATCATATTTCTTCCCTATTTAGTAAGGCTCCCAAGTTAGTTAGATTTAGAGGTAGATTATTTCATCTCCCAAATAAAATTTAAAACATGCCTTAGCATGAACTACAAGACGGAGATAGTGGTCAGGGATTATGTGAAGTTTTGGCAAATGTAGCTAAAGTTCTCTGCTTCAAGTGCATAAGTGCAAGATGGAGACAGACAGAGAGACCTCGAGACAGACACAGAGGGAGAGAGAGAGAGAGAGAGAGAGAGAGAGAGGGGGAGAGAGAGAGAGAGAGAAACCAGAGGTCACCTGATTATAGAAGGACTCGTAAAAGTACCATTAACCTGCCTAAAGTAAAGAGCCTGTTCAGCTTAGCAGTAGACAACCACCACAAACAGAGCATCACCATAAAACCTTTTGTTACTCTGTTACTTTATCTTGCCCCTTTCTTCCATCAACAGATGGGCCTAGACGTACGGAACATACACAAAGTAGACCTGCATGCAGCCGACATAGCTGCAAATCAGTGTGTGTGTGTGTGTGTGTGTGTGTGTGTGTGTGTGTGTGTGTTTGTGTACGTGCATGTGTGTGTGCATGTGTGTGTGTGTAGATTCTCTCTCTTGTATGTGTGCGTGGGAGACAGAGACAGCACTCACGTTTTAAACTTGCCTTGGTTAGAAACCAGGGGACAGTACAAACAGTGAGCAACCTTTAAAGTCATCCATTAATGACGGAAAGCCAGGTATACATTTCTGTCTTCCAGTTTGCCCTCCCTCTCTACATGTAACACTCTATAACAGAAGGTTATGGTTAGGAACCCATGGTTCTTTGGTTAGGGTTACAGTTCATCAAAGAACCCATGGTTATGGATTTTTTTTAACTTACATTTTATTTGCATACAGTATAATAGAAATATTGCAGCAGATGAAATAGCCTGTAAAGGATGTCATATTAAATACACTACTGTAACTTCACGTTTGCTTTATGGCCGAGAAGAAAGAAAGAACGTGATATTTTGCCAGATTTGATAATTATATCCAATTTCTGTTTGATTGTTCAACAGTTCACTCAGGTTACTGTAGGATTCTCTAATTATCAATCAAATGGTCAAGTTATTAATCAATATTGCCTGTGGTGTACTATGTTCAGGAAGATCTGTAGCGCAAGAGAAGCAAAAGCAATAGAGATCAGGAATTGGCATCACATCAAACAGCAGATAATTCTAGAATGTGTAAAGGACGTTTAAGGTTTTTGGTAACAATGGATAGTGTGAAAGTAAAAGAAAGTTCATTATGGTTTTATATGAAGTCTGTTTGTTGAACTAGTCCACTGTTCAAAGGAGACCTGAGTGCAAAACTGCATGTGGTAATTGCAGTCCCAAGGCCATCCCAGCAACCACAGTGAGAACGTGCATGTGGAATTGTGGTCCAAAACCATTTCATGGTACTTCAAGCGGTACCGTCCTCAGCAATCTCCAGGCTGTAGCCTCCAGTTGATGAGAGCTCCATCCAGATATAAGGCATCCGAATGGTTCAGGCAGGTCCGGAGAGCAGAAAGGGTCAGGATCACTGGCATCTCAATAAAATCCTGTGTGACTCGACAGAAGGAGAGAGGGTGAGGGAGGGAAAGAAAGGGAGAGATTGTTAGGTAAGGCTGTGCTTTGCGTAAAAGAACGTCTACTCATACTAAGCTTCAATTTTTTTATTTGCCCAATGCAGTTTTAGTTTACCTTAGCCAGCAACTCACTCCTCTTTTAGAGAAGCCAAAAATGCACAATAACAGCATCCCTGTGCTCCATCGAGTCCTTTCTACTTTAGGGGTTTAGGCAAGGGTGCATTTCAATGACAAAGTAGAGACAGATCTGGCATTTCCCAACCAACTATAAGCCAATTAATTACATATGACTCATTCTACAATACATTTCCAAATACAGAAATTAAAATATTTATTTGTTTAAATATTAAACAATATTTTAGGAATTTTATGCCATATCAGGTTTTCCATATGCAATTGGGAAAATAGATTGCACACAAATAGCCATAAAATCACCCGTTAGAGCGTGCAGAATTTACCAATGTCCATAGGGAACAGCTGTGCATGCACACGTGATAAATGCTGATTTTCTAATGTGCACTGACAGATCTTATGTACAAAATCAGAAACTGTTCTACACATGTCTTGTTAAACAAGACCTTATAACTCTTGCAGGTAAAATGCCTGCTTCAATCAGTAGGTGCAGGCTCTTCTTTAGTACCTAGAATAGGAGCTACAGCAGGGGCTGAGCTTTTTCTTACAAAGCCCTGCAGTTATTTAACAGCCTTCCAATTAGTGTTTGGGACATAGACACAGCCTCAAACTTTTGTTAAATGATGTTCTCTTAGGTAAAGGGAGGGTTCATGGCATAGTGACTTCTAGTAAACTGGGTTGTTTGGATGCTGTGCCCCCCCACTCTCAGGCATTCACTCAGGCTTGTTGTCTCACTTGGATAGCACAATGGTTGCACTGAAAATAGTTTACATTCTACATATTTAAAGCTAAAAACACTAATGAAATAAATAGAGTTGCTCATTAGGGATCAATCTAAATCCACATTCAGATATTTGTAAAGCTGCTTTGTGACAGTGTCCATTGTAAATATAAATTTTATTGATAGTTGAAATATTTAATATTATTTATTAAAGATTGATGCCTAGATTTGTCTTATATGCTGTATTCTTAGCATTCCTTGAGTTATGACACAGTGGATCTTGTGACATTAGCAGCTTGGTGGTGTTGGGATTTTAACTCACAACCTTCCAATTAATTGTCCAATGTATTAAACACTGAGCTGCCAATGAAATGGCTGTGTGCGTTAGTACAAACCAACACCAACACAGTGGTATTTAATATGGCCCATCAAGGGGGACACAAAGTTGCAAGCAATGAGGTGGTTGAGCAAGCCCTGTAAGTTTTAGGATTCACAGCTCTGTTTCCCATACAAATCAAAAATTTGTAAAATTCACAAGAAGGTAGTTCAGTTCATTTGGACCACGTATTTGTGACTGAAAAGATAACTAATTGCTGGATGTGGTTCGCTGACAGTGCAGAATCGGAGGCTTTGGTTAGCATTCATATAAAAGATGCACAAAAAGATTTTGTCACTTATGGACATTTGTGAATTCCCAACACGGAGTTCCACATCTACTTTTGGCACAGGTCCATTGGGGACAGACCCATGCTGCCCCATTCTGGCTCTTTGAAAGTTACCAGTGGAGGAGGAACAGACTGTACAGTTAATGTCAGGGTTGCCAGATTTTTGCAATTATATACAATACTCTTTCACCATCTTGATTTATAGCCAATAATCTGAATTATATCTATAATTATAAATTTATGCAAAATGGCAACTTTTTGAATCACATGGATGCCTTTTTTATGTGCATGGGCATGCACATTGATAACATCCAATATAGTGATCATGCCTTCTTACCTGGTGAATGAATTATTCACACACTATGAGCATTTTATAGTGAAATGCTACAGAACACTGGCATTTGCTAACTTTGAGTTAACTTTTCTTCACTAGCATTGGTAGTCTTATTACCCATTGTTCACCGGAAGTTCAGGGGTTCTCAAACATTTTGCAACCAGGGACCCTTGTATCTATAAAAATCAATTCCATAGACACACTCAGTACAGACATAATATGAACATTGTATAACTGTGTCCAATAATATTTTGTCTGTTTATTAAAACCATACAGGTCTACACTGTAAACAAGCATTGATAGACACTCAGCATGGAATGCACTCTTTTACACAACAATGGGTCACAGTGCAATTCACTATTTTCTCAGTGCAAAGATTTTATTGAGAGCTTTACTGTTTTATTACTAGGATTATACCAACTGTTCTAATCTGTAGAAGTTGATCAGTCTGTGAGGGAGAACCTCTCTCCAAGCAGGGGAGATTTTGTCAGCATTGGTTTCTTGCTATTAATGCTTTGCTGTTTGTTGGTTATGGTTGACAGTTTGATCAAAGTTTCCAGCAGGCCATGTTCTAACCTTCTATGTTAGGGTGAGCTGGTAGGAATTACAGGTAACCAATGTAATTAAGAGCATTAGAGTTTGTGGCAGGGAAATTAGGGGACATAAGAGCAGCATTTCTAAAGGGTAGTTGTAACAACAGCAATATTTGTATTAAGTAGAAATTTATTTGCACTGAAATAAACAAACAAGAAAAAAATAATATTAAATAAAAAAATTATTATAATGCTTATTATTATTATTATTATTATTATTATTATTATTATTATATATTTTTATTTATTATTATTTTTTCTTTGTTTGTCTGTGGACCAACACTAGCAGATGATATGGCAACCCCAAACCATCACTGACTGTGGAAACTTTACACTGGACTTCAAGCAACGTGGATTCTGTGGAATGTGGAACGCCTCTCCTCTCTTCCTCCAGACTCTGGGACCTTGATTTCCAAAGGAAATGCAAAATTTACTTTCATCAGAGAACACAACTTTGGACCACTAAGCAGTAGTCAGAAGCAAGACGCTTCTGACGCTGTGTCTTGTTCAAGAGTTGCTTAACAGAAGGAATACGACAGCTGAAACCCATGTCTTGCATATGTCTGTGTGTGGTGGTTCTTGAAGCACTGACTCCAGCTGCAGTCCAGTCTTTGTGAATCTCCCCCACATTTTTGAATGGGTTTTGTTTCACAATCCTCTCCAGGGTGCGGTTATCCCTATTGCTTGTACACTTTTTTCTACCACATCTTTTCCTTCCCTTTTCCTCTCTATTAATGTGCTTTGGCACACAGCTCTGTGAACAGCCAGCCTCTTTAGCAATGACCTTTAGTGTCTTGCCCTCCTTGTGCAAGGTGTCAATGTTCATTTTTTGGACAGCTGTCAAGTCAGCAGTCTTACCCATGACTGTGTAGCCTACAGATCTAGACTGAGAGACCATTTAAAGCCTTTGCAGGTGTTTTGAGTTAATTAGCTGATTAGAGTGTGGCACCGGGTGTCTTCAATATTGAACCTTTTCACAGTATTCTAATTTTCTGAGATACTGATTTTGGGTTTCTCATTAGTTGTCAGTTATAATCATCAAATTAAAAGAAATGAACACTTGAAATATATTGGCCTGTGTGTAATGAATGTATACATTATACTAGTTTCACTTTTTGAATGAAATTACTGAAATAAATCAACTTTTTGATGATATTATAATTATATGATCAGCACCTGTATATATACTCACAGTATCTCACAAAAGTGAGTATACCCCTCACATTTTTTTGTAAATATTTGATGATATATTTTCATGTGACAACACTGAAGAAATGACACTTTGCTACAATGTAAAGTAGTGAGTGTACAGC
>JAFFST010048758.1:114413-132898 GCA_022414735.1 Noturus placidus
TATATATATATATATATATATATATATATATATATATATATATATATGAATGATCTTTTTAGTAGTCTCCAGGAGTGATAAGGGTGATACATATAACAAATCTGACACCGCCCCCCCTCCCATTTTTTAATTAATTAAAACGTTTTTTTTATTTTATTTGATTTAAAATATCGAGAACCATAACCCCTTCACACTTCAACCCCTACAATGTTCAAACCAAATGTACGCCAATCTGTATATGTCAAAAGTAATTAAAATGCGTTGAAAAAATCCCCTTATAGTTCAGGACTCTGAGGCCCCCTAGTGGCTGATGACCGGTGCTGCAGCCATTGTTGCCCATTCGGTAAACTGGGCCCAGCACAGGGCAAGGATATTTTTTCACGCTTTAATTTGAACAATATCGAACCTCTGTGAGTGTTTTTTGGTGTCTTTTTATTCTTGTTTTTTTCTTCTACTTGTTTTATTCTTCTACTTGTTTTAGAACCTTGTTTTAAGTAGCCTACCAGCAATGGGGTGATGGTTGTTACCTATGGCTTTATTGCATTGTGCAATAAAGTGAAACGTTTTCCGTGTTTCATTAAGTATCAGTGCATAATTCATTGACAAGATTTGTGTGGAAAAATTCTAAACATGAAATATATAATGAACATAGCAATGAAGACTGTGTGCTCAATTTGGGCATGAAGTGTACAGTACAGCCAAAGACGCAGTGCAGCTTGACAGTGAACATCACCCTGAACGAATGCTATTTTTGCAAGCACAGATCTACTATGAAAAATGTAACCTGTAACATGACTCTCTTGGTTTTTTTGTGATGTAAACTGAGTACCTTGCTAAATTGCGGTGGACTGGCAAGTGAAAAAGTAGCTCATGCATTAAAAAAGGTTGGGCACCCAAGGTTTGTCCCAACCCATCACAGAGTATAATCGTGCACACATTATGGACAATTACGGAAATGCTAATCAGCCCACAACACATGTCTTTGAACTGGTGGAGGAATCTGGAGTACCCAGAGGAAATCCCAAAAGCACGGGGAGAACATTCAAGTTCTGCACACACACACATGGCAGAGGCAGGATTCAAACTCCAAACCCTGGAGGTGTGAAACAAATGTGCCAACCACTAAGCCAGCATTTTTGCTTATGTAACCGGAAAATATTAAAACATATTCTAATATGCAATGTAGCATTTGTCTTGTTTAATTGGTTTTATTGCAACATATGTTTGTTACACATAATTTTTTGGTGAACTTTTACAGAACAATGAATAAAAAGCATTCTAATTTGTCAAATACATTGTTACTTTGCTAAGTTTACTTTTCTGCTAAAAGCATTGCCTTTCTTATCTTGCTTTAAGCATGCACATTTATTAAGTATCGGATTACAATCTTCCCTTTGCATTGGCATGGTAGAATATAGGTTTGTGGACACCTGACCATCACACCCATATGTAGTTCTTCCCCATACTCAATTGTATAGAAGGTCTCTGTAGGCTGTAGAATTACAATTTCCCTAAGAACTAAGAGGCCTAAACTCCAGCCTGACACAAAGTGCACAAAGAGTGTGAGCTCTATGAAGACATTGTGTGTGAAGGTTGGAAGAAGGTAGAACTCGAGTGTCCTGCACAGAACCCTGACCTCAACCCCACTGAACACCACTGGAATGAACTGGAACTGGTGACTCCTCAGCCATCATCACTGACCTCAACCTCACTAATGCTCCTGTAGCTGAATAAACAAAAATCCCCACACCCACACCCCGAAATCTAGTGGAAAGCCTTCCCAGAAGAGTGGGGCTTATTATGTATTATTTGGGGCAGCTGTGGCTCAGGTTGCAGAGCAGGTTGTCCACTAATCACAGTTGGTGGTTTGATTCAACATCTCCACATGCTGAAGTTTTCTTGGACAAGAAACTGAATCCCAAGTTACTCCAAATAGCAGACTAGCGCTTTGAATGGCAAGGTGTTTGATTGTGTGTGAATGGGTGAATGAGAAACAGTGTATAGCAATTTGTACAACCCCCAAGGCACCACTAACACGGGGAATTTGATTCTAACAGTGTGGACAGGGATGCCTCCATCAAAAACAAGTCTAGTCCTTCCAATTACACATGTGCATGCCTCAAATTTCTCACAAAATCTATACAGTTTTTTTGTTTTTTTAATAAACTGATGAGATTCATGCGACAATATATTTCCAATATCCTAGACTACTTTCAGGTATTTTTTCAATGTCTTTTTCATCTTCTCTTTTGTATATCATTGTATTTGGGTTTTTTTTTCCGCTATAGAACAAAAACTGACTTTGACCCTTTGTTTGGGTCAAAAATCCTCCAAAATCTAATCAGGTTATCAGTTGGTAAAAGTTATAATTCTAAATAAAGCCTATGAACATTCAACCAGTTGCTTGAGAGATATCACACACAGATGGAAAGAATTGTCCTTGCTGTTCCAAGAGCTTCAATCCAAAAGTTCAAGGCCAAGTCTATAGTATAGACCACCCAAATTTTAGGAAAGCAAAAGAAAATGAAAGATCAGGCTAAAAGTAAATGAAAGTAAACAACACTTAATATTTGCTTGCATGTCCCTTGCTTGCAATAACTGAATAAAGCCTATGACTCACTGACACCAAACTGTTGGTTTTATCTTTTGTGAAGCTTTTCCATGCTTTTCCTGCACCCTCTTTCAGTTGTTGTTTTTTTTGGGGAGTTTTTCCCTTCAGTCCAGGAAAACCTTCCACTCCCCCCCCCCCCCCCCCCCCATGGTAGTGTATTTTGGATCGTTGTCTTGCTGCATGATGAAGTTCCTCCAATTAGATTGTATGCATGTCTCTGTAAATCTGTAGACAGGTTGTTTCTTTACACTTCTGAATTCATTCTGCTGCTACTATCATGAGTTCCACTATCAATAAAGATTAGTTACAGAAGCAGCCATGCAAGCCCAGCCATGACACTATTTTGGATCATGAGCAGATCCTTTCTTTCTCCACACTTTGGCCGTTCCATCACTTTGGTAGCAGTTAATCTTGGTTCCACAACTTTTGTGGCTCATCTCTGTATTTCTGGCTTTCTGATTCTTACTGCTGATGAGTGATTTGCATCTTGTGGTATGGACTCGACATTTCTGCTCTCAAATAGTCTCAAAAATACAGTCACCTCTTTCCTATGGAGTTTGTTGGTGATGGCCCTGTTATTTTGATTTTTGGGGGTATTTTTACATATTTATTTATTTATTATTAAAAAAAAACTTCTGCTAAGATCAAATATCAAATTTGCATTGACACTGGAAAGTCGTTTATTGAGAGACAGATGTTGAATACACAGAATACCTTCAAAGCTTAACTGTAATGTGTGAGTGGCATATACACCATATACATGGTTGTTCAGTAAGCAGCTGCCTCCACATGAACATAATTTCCCTGTGACTCTGTATAAATAACGAACACGGTAGAGCCTCTGATATTTCCCCTTGTTTTGCTTTATTTACAGATGTCCCATAGCTGCTGATGTCCTTAGTTTACTGGGATTTTTATCATACATCACTAGTTGGCCATTACACAAGAGCACAATGCTTGCGCAGTGCCTCTGATTGATTTCCCCTCTTTTCTCAGCTTCAAAATGGCTTGCTTTTCTGCCATAGACATATCTCTGGTCTTCATGTTGGTTTATCCTTTTTAACAACAAATGCGGTTGTCATGATGACACCAGAATCTGCATCTAACTACACTACCAGAACTCTGCATGTATATGGCAAACATAACCGCCGAGAACGACAACACGCAGACTCTCTCGCAGTCACACTTATCAGATTACTGATCATACACTCCTATACTCAATCACAATCAACACTTTCACTGTATAAATAGACGCTCTCTGTTTTCACAATCATTGCGAAGTGTATGCTCTGTGTCTCTTTTACCAGTCTATACCAAGCTGACTGATTCACTGATTGTTTTTCAGGTTCTGACCTGATCTTGCCTGCCCTTGTTCATGCTACTTGCTCATCGCCTGACCTTTGCTTGTTTTTTGACAACAATTTTGGATTTAGCATTTGTCCTGTTTACCTCGTTAAAGGGGTCGTCCATATATTACGTCATAAAATTTTCAGCCATTTTTAACCCCCCCATGTCATCTAATGTCATCTAATGTCACATCCTGTGGCGTATAATACGCCACAGGATGTGCGTGTGACGTCAGTATTTCTGTTTGTTTGTTAGTTATTTTGGCAAATTGTAAATATTTCAGTAAGTAAATACATAAATGATGAACGTGACAGTGGTGACACTAAACACCGGGAAGATGCAAATACATTGATGACGTAATCACGTCCGTGAACCCCCCGTCGTCATCAGACGTCATCGTACCCTCCCCCCTCCCCCTTCCTTGATGACGTAATATATGGACGACCCCAAATAAAACAATTGAGCACCTGCACTTTCATCCTCAACTGTTCTCTGACAGCAGTCTTCACAGGCGAAACCCAGGCTCGACCCAAGAGTAGACATTGAGAGATATTAATTATTTAAACAATCAATCTAACAGGACACACTTGGGCAACAAGAAACACCTGCTGGTCATATGTGCCAGTATTTGTGATCACTTGATAAATTAACAAAGCGTGGGATGTTCTAAGTTATGTGACACATCTAAATGTAAAAATCAGGAAATGAAAGCTGTAATTCTGATTTGTTGTCTCATATTCATCTTATGATCTCAAACCCAAATGGCTTCAGTGTACATCAAAAATAATAGAATTGGCTTTGCTGTTCCAATACTTTCCGAGGGGACTGTATATCAGCTATCAATATTTATCTCCCTCGGTAGCTTCCTGCATCCTAGGAAGAGAGAGAAAGCAGAGAGAGCAGAGAGAAAGCTGATTTTTATATGTATTATGATCAATATTATGAACTGAATGAAATACTAATGTATTATTAAAATAATAATTAAATAAATAATGTAAACGTAAATGAAATACTAATTACCAGAGAAAGGTCATTAGATAATAAATATAATTTAATACAATAAAATTACACGGGTTACTTTAGAGTCTAGAGGCTATACGTCAGATATATTAATGGCTAGTAGTACTCGTACTCCATAATAAACCTTGAAAATGTCCCGGATGCATTTAATATTTCAATTTTCTTTTTTATGGGGAGATCATTAAATTGTTCAGCATTTCAGCAGCAATCATTTTCTACCGCAATATCATTAACCTTGGCATGACCCTGCCACAGCTTGGACTCTGCCATTTCTTCATTTGAGCAAAGGGTGGCGCAGCCTTACTGAAATGTAACAAGCTTGCGTGCTATTTCACCCAATTACCCATTAGGATTTACGACTGGTCAACAAAACATTTTATTTCTCCCAGTATTTCACAGCATACATTAGAGAGCCTTAAGCCTTCGTCTCAGGGTATTCCCCCCCCCCCCCCAAAAAAAAAATATTAATAAATTGTGAAAGGGCGACATGCACCCACAAAACCACCAAGAGACTCAAATCCAAAGCCAAGCAGGGTATTGTTCTCGCTGAGGCGATAGCAACAGTAGCGAGCTGTCTAAATATAAAACAATCTCTGTCACCCAATGAGCTCTTATTTTATTGGGATGCTAAAGTAAAGTGGGACCTGAGAGATACAGTCAAAGCCCCCCGTGACGCTTGTCGATGCCCAGTACAATCAGTCGGTTATGTTGCTCCCCAGTCGCCTACGCCTAACCCTAGCGTGCTCATCTTTAGACACGTCTCCCTCTCAGTGTACCCTAATAAATTATCGACTTCCACTAAGTCCACGCCCAGAGGCAGTAGTCCGGTGGTTCTGAGTTTTGAGGTTCTTCGCAAAACGTTCTGCAACATGAAGGAAGAGAAGCTGAGTTTGCAGAGAGTGACTGACACACCCTAGCCGCGAAAACGTCATTCAAGTCACTGCAAATGAAACAATATGGCTCTATGAACAATATGAATGCGTCCTATTTTTCTATTCTGACTCTATTTTGAGACATTTTTTGGATACCACAATAATAAACTGTTGTACACCATGTTGTAAAAATGCCCCTGAAAATTGGTCAGCATAAGGATATGTGCATTATATTTTTATATAATACACCAGGATAATAATAATTATTTTTTTCCATCTCTTGACTTATTTATTAACATTTGAACCATAGCTGGAAATGCAGCCTATATTAAAACAACGTCGCCCTGAATTTAAGTGATTTTATTTAAGCCAATAAAAAAATGAAATTCCTAATTACATTGTGTTGATTTTTATTTAATCACTTAAGAACACTTAACATCTTCATGCAACAACAACAACAACAACAACAACAACAACAACAACAACAACAACAACTACTACTACTACTACTACTACTAATAATAATAATAATAATAATAATAATAATAATAATAATAATAGTTATATGTAATTAACAGTAACAGTGATTAGGTCAATAATTAAAACTACATACATATTAAATTCAACAGGTTAAAGCACTACACTTTCCACGGGACTGGTTTGGTCCCATTACAATGGCTCCTATTTATATCTCCTTTTAAGAAAAAAAAATTCTTTTTTTTTTCTTTTTTTATTATAGACATTTTGCTATTGTTTCATGGGACTGGTCCAAGAAATGAATGAGTCCATACTCATTAAATTAGTTTCTACAATGATCCAGGCCGCACGAACTCACTGCCCATAAAAGAGTCACGTGGTGGCCATTAAAGTGGGTTTATGGTTTTGGGGAGTTGACAGTATATAGCATTTAACTGCACTGACTGGATTTCTTTGAACTCTTCTTGTAGAGGGTAGTGGAGTCCCTTCAGTGCTGCCATCACTGCTTTATCCAGCAAGTCACTATGAACTGGGAATTCACCGACTGGGCTCGCTGGGCAGGCAATCATGGTGAGTTTGATATTTGTTTAATATGATTGTTTGCGTCTTTAAAGTAACTAACTATACTCTCTATCCCTTCCGTCAAAGCAAAGTCCGATAACAGATTTGGATTTGCATTCAGACAACTGCTTATAATTAGTCTACACCCACAACACACTCTTTTCACGAATTTTGTTTTCATATAAGTTGAATTGAGATGATCTTTTTGTGAACACAGAAATGAACTCCAGGCTGTCCATAAGACTTTAGCATCATGATAAATACTGTGTGTACAAATACATAATAATACATTATATTTCCTGTCTGTCTTCACGTTGAAAGCGAAACACTTTGAAAATAAATTCTACCCCCATGTATTTAACATTAAAATATAAAAGGTGTGCAGATAATCATCCGTTAAAAATCGTGTTGATCTTCGCCTTTCACATCACTAATCATGTTTTCTGGGTTCCTCCTTCACGGTTTGCGCTACATGAAATTGAAATGGATGAAAATAACTAAGTGTTCTTGGATCACTCATAAAAGTTACCTGCTGCTGTTTGGCTTGTTGGCTATAACCTTTAGAGTTTGGGATTTTTTAAAATACGCCTTCTCTCCGTACACCGATGGGATACATGATGCCTTCTACTAATCAGTAGTTTCATTCTGAAAGAGAAATAAATTGTCGCAGCCCACTGAGGGATTGACACATTTACGCCTTTTCAGTGGTTTTGTTTCAGCATTGTTGTGCTTATTAACGAAGATCTCAAAGAGCTCTGAAAATGTTGCGCATGCCATATTTTTTAAACAAAACCTTGAAATCAATAATATTCGGTATAGTTAGGTTGTAGAAATGTGCAGCTCCATATTCATTAGGAAACGACTAAATGAATTTGTCTCACTTGAGGCTCTCATCTGTTTTTCCATTGAACGAGGTTTTATCTTTGGGGGTGGGGGGTTACGAAGAGATGTGGAGACGAGTGAAAGACAATATGACACAGAACTAGACAGAAGAGAGATTGGAGGGGAAAATGTCCTCTCACTTGTTCTTGGTTCATCACGAGGTCACAAGTGGCAGGAAGATAAATGCGCACAAGCCGTAAACTACCAGCAGAGCTTTTGGCCAAGTTCAGTGTCACTCTCATTGTGCGCCCCTGGCTCAATAAGGAAGAAACCAAGCTAAAAAAAGAAAAAAAAAATCTTACCTCGATAAAATGGAATTACAAATTAACTGACCAATTAAAATACAACATAAAGAGTCTATCGAGCCACCACAAGCCGCAAGAATAGCGTCAGGATTCTGTAAAAACGGAACTGGAAAGATGGAACAAAATTATTCTAAAATATCTTCTACAATTTGGTTAAATCTGGTAACTAGCACATTACACTAGCACATTATTGTATACTAGCACAGTGACCCCTCGCACATGTGTGCGTGTGCGTGTCTGAATGTCCCAAAACGGTAAATAATGAAGCACTGCATATATGCAGTCTACTGCATATACCATCATTGCACATGCCATCCTTGGCTTCAGTATTTTGATGTGATCCTATTGTTCTCAGTGAAAGCACATTAGCTTCAGCTCTTCGACACAAAAGACAAACGCATATACTAGCACTAACTTTGAGAAAGAACCTTGTGCTTCAAAATTCTGAAGAAAAAAACGACAAATGCAGGAACAAATCACAGTCCATAATAAAGGATAACACTTTCGTCATTTTCTGTTTTTGTTGTTCTTTGGTGCTAGAGTTATCTGGGTACGGTCATAATATTTTATATTTATCGGCAGAGAACTGTTTATTCGTTTGTTTTGTGGAAGCATCTTCATTATTGCTATATTTCGTTATCTTCTTCCTTTATTTCGAGTGTCACTGGTATTGGAATAGTTATAAAAAACAAAGCTTTATAATAAACCTTAAGTTCAGTTAATATAATCCCCTCTCTTACTGTCATTATGTAATTATAATTACAAAGTATGAAATTGTAGTACCAGTGCATCAAACATAATTTAACCGTAATTATACCGTGTTTTGCTCCTTGACATCGGATTTACCTGCATGTGTCAAATCTGAAGCAGCTGTTCATTTTAACAGCTATGCTTAAACAAGAACTCTTACAACATGTGTATGGTGGGGGGAAAAACGTATTTTGATCACTATATTAATATTTAGAAATAATAAAGCACGTAAATAAATACGTTTGCCGGTCTTAGAAAAAAGATTTAGCTACAGGACACTGATGTAGGCACAGGAAATTTCCCCCAAAATGATCGCGCACCAAAAATAACTTTAATGAAGATATTTCCTGACCAATATGGCTCAGGTGGTAGAGCGGGTTGTCCACAAATCGGTGGTTCGATTCCCGGCCCGGATGACTCTACATGCCGAAGTGTCCTTGGGCAATACACTGAACCCCAAGTTGCTCCCGATGGAAAGTTAGTGCCTTGCATGGCAGCTGTGCTACCCTTGGTGTGTGTGTGTGTGTGTGTGTGTGTGTGTGTGTGTGTGTGTGTGTGTGTGTGTGTGTGTGTGCGCTTTGGATAAAAGCGCTATATAATTGCGCCATTTACCATTTATTTCCACAATAATAAACCGTTGTCTACTAATAAATAAATAATAAATATTACAAAATAATATATTATGGCCCTAGCAAGAGAGCAAAATGTGCAGAAAATCACGAAGGTGTTATCCTTTATTACGGACTATGAGTTGTTCGTTCATTCAAGTTTCAGCACTAGACTGAATGTCCGGGTTTTACTTAGTGAGGTTATTGAATTGTGAATGATGAACACAAACAAACAAGCAAAAAAAAAAAAAAAAAAAAAAAAAAAAAAAAAAAATTCATTTCAATGCACAGGGTCAGACTTTTCTCATAAGGCTTTTTGTTTCGTAACCCTGTTTCCACCTAAACCCCATCATGTAGCCAAGCAGAACATTTATTTCTGTTTGCGACACCATCAAAGAACGGCTCCAGATTAGACTGTACTCTAGATAATCACACAACTGTTTTGTTTTGATCGTTGTTCTGCGTTTAAATTAACTCTTTACGGAAAGAAAAATCGTATGAGGTAAGTCTATCGTTGATGAATTAAATAAAACAAAAAATATGCGTCGAAAGATGATGATAATTATGCATCAGCAGTGGTGAGGGGTTTTGCCATGTGGTGCCGGTGTCCTTAATGCATTCAAATAAAACCGAGCAGACCGCCTCAATGACGCCTAGCAGTGTTTTAGCCGTTATGTAAACTTTAGCTCTAAGGCTGATTAAAAAATTAATACAATTTCATATTAATACAAACAATAGAATAGAGCACTTACCATTAATACTTTGTTGGATCTAAATACAGAACTGAGAATTTCATTGCTTTGTAAATTATATATACACATACAGATCTATCTCGCTGAACAAAAACGGAAGCAAAATGAAAACATTTGATTCTACCCACAAATAAATATTAAACCTCATAATTTCTAATATTCATAAACTATAATATTTTAAGGTCTGCATAATTCTCTCACTCTCAACGCAACATTATTGCTGTTCAAATGAATGATTAAAATACTAGCTGCATATTTAATCATGTTAAATTTATTATACCAATTAGTCCAGAAATAAAGTGCAGCATGAATATTCACCCTCTCAGGGAGAGCTGGCTGGTGGGTGGGAATTGGCAAGAATTTTGGTGCCATTTCAGAATAAATACACTATATACTGACAATATAGATGAGGTTTTTTTTGTTTGTTTTCATTAGGCATCATATGGCAGCATGTTCCAGCCTTTTTCAAATTCTAATGCTGATAAGAAAGTAATATTTCAGAGGTGCATTTTCAATTATATTTCTTGTGTGTGAATAATGTAATTGCAGGACATGTATTTACAATTGCATTTTCATGAACAACAATGTACAAATCCTGCCAAAGTCTATTTTGTTTCAGTGCGTAAACTGGCCTGATTCTGTCAAACTGAAGTGATAGCAATCCTCCCATTTGCGGCTGCACTTTCTCATCCCCAAAAAAGAAAATGACTCTGCAATCCTTCTTCCGTTTGGATTTTCACTGTCAACAAGGTAGACCTGCCAAACACTATTGGATGGACATTTTCATGCAATGGCGTGGGGTTCGGAGGAAACAACGTTTTAAGTGGCTTTGTTAATTATTATTATTTTTTTTTTAGGTTTAAAACGGTTTAACCTTGAGGCGGTAGTGTTGAAAATGTGGAGGTCATAGCAGCAGTGGTTAGGAAAAGCCTAACGCAGGCCTGAAATCTTTACAAACGTGCATTATGTTAGCAATTGTTAAACTGACGACAAAACGTCCCTCAGATAGTGTTTGATTAAAAGACGTTTCTTGTAACATGCAAAACAGGACTGCAAAGGTGTGGAATTGGAGCACGAGGAAGAGAAAGTGCAATCGCAATAAATAAATAAATAAATAAATAAATAAATAAATAAATAAATATAAAAGAATTGTTATTACTTGTTCAGTGTGGCAGGATCACACCAGTGAATCACACATCACTGCAAAATGAAATCCCACACAGACTCTGTATTTATCAGCTATTGTACTTTGTTGTACATGAAATTGCACATATGCTATTACATGTGCACTGTTATTGAATTTGGATGATGACTTGCATGCTGGAGCAGCCATCTAGTTAGCCTGACTGCTAGCTTGCGTTATAAATAATTGAGGTACTAAACGAACAAAACCAATAAAGGGGCAAAACAGAAACGATAATTAAAAGAAAACCAAGTTGCTGCAATATAGAAGTTCGCACTGTTAAGCATAGCCATTATCCCGTGAACCTTTCATTAATGACTAATAAATACATCTTATACATCTTATAATAAATAATCTCATGCAAAATATTAAGTACTTATCAAAAGTATGAGTTCCCTAAGAACATTAACTTGCGCAGTCAGTGTTAGCTAGATTTTGAATATGGAAAACAAACGCTGGGTAAATTGTAAATGCTTACACAAATAAACACAGCAATTGAGTTGCTAGCTGAAGTCAGACACCGACAGAAAACTGTTAACTGTTAACTTCTTTGGGGAGAAGTGTGAGGCGAACGTGCTAACCACCAAGCCACCGTGCACCCTATGTAGCATTTTACTCTCTCTTTATTCAGCAACGTACCGATATTAAAGTTATTTCGTGTTGTATCTCTAAAAGTAACTCACACAAGAATTGATTTTAATGTCAACATTAATTTACCTCATAACTTCCATTATGCTGTTTCTTTTATTTTTCTCTGAGCTTTAAAAGATATTTAATATATATAAATTGTAGCATAGCATTGTAATTTTTATGATATTGATTTTGGCATTCTGTTGAGTTCTGATATTGAATACCTCCTTAGATAGTTCTATTGGGTTGTATCTCCACGTGAGAAGTTGGTCTAAGGGCGGGTTGAAAGCTAGGTCACTGCGTCTAACTAATATGAACATTTCAGAGTGCACGCCATGTTATTTAACAAAGACTGTCAGTGAGAAAGATTAATCAGAGACGAAATGGAAACTGGGTCACTGAGGGGTCAGTCAAAGTCGGTGGTGATTAGCCTAACACTTCTGACTTCTGAGTGTTGCACACAGTGGGGTCCAGGGATCGCCCACGCTGAGTTTTCGCAAAAAATTAATCGCACATGGATTATTAAAGCAAACTTTATGAGTATCAGGGTTCAGTTGCACGAAGATCATTCTTAAATGGTAGAGCGAGCATCACATTAAACACACTCTCTCTCTCTTCCAGTCAAGATAACCTCGCGATGCTTTGCGATGGGAGACTCAGCCCAGGTCAGTTATAGATTACCTGACAATGGGAAAGTGTCGGAAATTTGCGCGATACCTGTAGAAAGGGAAAGGTAGGCAATATTTCCATTTATAACGAATTGTGTTGCGACTACAAGCTAAATTGGATAAGCTCTGGTTTCCCATCCTAAGGAAAATCAATAGAGCAGAAAAGAGAATGAATTGATATAATGAAGCAAACAACAAACTTTCAAACATGAGCAAAAGCAAACAAAAATATATAATTAATAAAACTTAATTTGTCCTGTAATGGTTTAAAAAAATGCCAATTTTAACTAAATGCCTTTTTAAGTAAAGGTAGCATAGTGTGAAATGCTAATGGTTGTGAGAGTGATCTTTATATTTGATATGCTACTATGTCCCAAATGTAGGCACTATTTTTTTTATTTGAGTATACTCTCCTCCCAACTGACAAGAATTTCTTTACAAATGATGTAAAGAGTTTTATACGAATTTAATATGAATCGAAGGCCTTTAACTAGTGAAAATAAGGATAACATTCTCTTCAAAGATAGAATTGTATATAACACTATATAAATAATTGATAAAGTTTTTAACAAATGTAAGAAATGCAATTTTTTTGTTACAAGGCTGATTATGGAGGTGATACTAGCGTTTGTTTCAGATCCTGTATGTATTTATATTTAAGCTTTGGTGTTGTTAGTTAATGCTCGCAAATTATTTATATGCTGTATTAAAGGCCCAGCACACGAATCTAAATGATAAGAACTGATGTAAATGCATGCAGCGAAAGTATTGCACAAATCCAATTCTGCTTTCATTGAACTCTATTATTAGCGAATGCATGGCCTTTCTGAGCTTGTGCCTGTACTTATTTGATATATTTCTCTCGATTTTTCTACTGCTGAACATGCACTATGTTACTGTGTCTAGTCTGAATCTTTCTGAAATTATATGATTTGAAATTACCTAAATAGAGTCACAGAGTATTACTGTAAACCAGTGGTTCTTACAGTGGCGTATTATCGTGTTCTTAAATCAAACCTCATTAACTCAAATAGTCGCCTATAAATAATGTCACCTTGGACCTAGAATTAAATAAGCTCCAATAGCCAGACTATTGTTGTACTCGATGAAATAATGGTCTTAATATATAATTATGAATATTTTAATATTTGTATTTGTACTAAATATGTAAATATTCAATTAGGATTATGTTCATAAATCTGTACTGATGGGTGCCGAATTTATTTTCTAGTGAAAGTAGTCCGAGGTTTGAGAACCTCTGCTGTAAACAACTAACTGTTTGTCATCACATGCGGATTATTATGCAGATACTAGGAGATTAGAACACTTGAGGTTCTTTGTTGGTCCATATGGGGGTAACCGTTTAATGGTCTATGTAGAACACGTGTTTCCCTGTCAGAAGGAGTTCCAAGTACAACCCGATGAGCTCTTATTTATTCAATGGACCGTTAAATAAACCTTGAAGCACCCTAAACTGCAGGTGTATTCTTATGAAAATTCTGATAAACACATCTTATTCGGTTCGTTTTGATAATTGATGCCAACATTTTATATGACAGTCTATGAGAGTCTTCACGGTACTATAACAGAATTTATGCTCCTATTATTAACTGAATGAATGCATGTACATAAATCTGATAGGCCTATTATTAATTTCTAAGGAGAAACTAAGGACTGTATATTTATTCTGTATATTTATCCACTTGTACAACCTATTTCTACCAATAGGTTGATCTTCTCCGTGTGCATATTTATTTCAACGAATTCCTACTCATCTATTTATTTGTAACAGTTTTAGATTTAATATTTTTGTTGAGTTTTCAAAGAAACAGAGACGCGTGGTTAGTCCGTCAAATTGTCGTTGTGCGCGTTCTTAGCCTGCTATTGGTGCTTGTTTACCCGGCACCCACGGAAGAGTTTGATTGGTCTTTTTTTCCACGTGACTGGACAACTTCATACATTTGACAGAGGGAGTAGGTGGGTATTTGAAGAGATCTGGAAAAAGACAGTGCGATAAAAATAGAATTGTTGCACATCACAAATTAATGACCATGAGTTCATACTTGATCAATTCGAATTACATCGAGCCATCTTTCCCGCCCTGCGAAGAATACGAAGACAACGGCTACATCTCCGTCTCTTCAGACTACTACGAGCGACCGAAAGAATCAGGCTTCTCCCATCACGAAGGGGCAACCTACCCGCGATCAAACTACCAAGACGCGAGCTATGATTACGGGAACACCTCAACCAACGTCCTCGCCGATTTCAACGATCGGCTTCAAATACAACCTCGGTCTGTTCCACAAAATCATGGGCCCCACCTGGGTACCGAGGGCTGCACAACGACCGCGAACAAGGATTGCAGCCTCGTCACTGAAGCTCACTCTGAACCGCAGAAGGGAAAAGAGCCGGTAGTCTATCCCTGGATGAAAAAAGTACACGTTAATTCGTGTAAGTATATGTAACGGTCAATAAAACACCGGTAATCAATTTGAAGGTGTTCGTCGGTACACATGAAATTAACCTAATAAATAACATGTTTGACCCTTATCTGGACGATTTACTACCCCGGACGAATTGTCTGGGTAATTAGGAGCCCTCGTAAATTTTATTATCTGTTTTGTTTCTACCCTGCCATCTGCTTCTGTTTCATGCTATCTTAAAGACGCCTCGTCGTTTATACGTTGTTTTCGTTAATAATTATACTTTTGGGCATGTTGGATCACGTATAACTCGCCCAAACTAGACACATCAGGGTTGGTTGAAAATGAAACACATAATCGAATCCAACCATATAAAACACACCTACAGACTACTATGTTTTTCAAGATTTAGTGGTGCTTGGTCTTCATGGTCATCCATCAATACCATATGTATACATGATATCTTTTTGTTTATTTATTTTTCAGTGACCGCGAACTACTCTGGAGGAGTGCCTAAGAGGTCTCGCACCGCCTACACTCGCCAGCAAGCTCTTGAGCTTGAGAAGGAATTTCACTTTAACAGGTACCTGACCCGCCGTCGTCGTGTGGAGATAGCGCATACCATGTGTCTCTCAGAGCGACAGGTAAAAATCTGGTTCCAGAACCGCCGCATGAAGTGGAAGAAAGACCACAAACTGCCCAATACAAAGATCCGTTCTAGCAGCTCGTCTTCCTCCAGCCACCAAGTGAAAGCGGACGCGGGCCAGCAGCAGCAGACGTTACTTCCCACTCCATGTTCATTAAGTCTATAATGGTGGAAGAACATTAGAACTGAGCAAGACGAGAGAATACAGAGCAGTATTCGGACTAACTTCACAGTGTTAATTCTATTTCACTTTGAAGGAGTGGGTGCTTCAGTCTGCCTCTCCCATTCAAATTGATCCATTTGTCACATTTCTTTACTCAGACGTTTTGAACTGGAGAATCCACCCATCTAACGGGTAGATCACTTTGCTTCTTTTTTGTTGTTGTTCTTTTCTGGAATAATGAAAGAGTTTAACATGACATTTTTGCTGTCGATATTAGACCATGTCCGCCATTATGAATAGGAAGAGTGAATCTTACATTTGGACCGGAGTTCTCTTCGTGGCCATGGGCTGTGATGCGTGTACAAAATGAATTAAAGCACAAATGTAGGAATAATCATTCTAAAAAGAATCCGTAAACTTGGTCTTTGTTAGTTCCATGTATTTGTGTGTGGTGTGGTTCATGTCATTCAAGCTGTGAATACTTAGTGTACTTGGTTATTTGTACACCAGTGCAATGCTGTAGCATTTGAAGTAATTGTATCGTGGAAATAATAAACGCGTCTATTGTCAGTAATTCGTATATATATATATATATATATATATATCTATATCAGGCAGACACAATCCAATGCTGCTTAAAGAGCCCTTTGTGTCTAAAATGCTATAATGTATGAAACATTACTCGTAAACATTACTCCAGAATACTTTAAAAAACAGTTGATCAAAATGTCACATGGAAGAGTCCATTGTGTCAAACAGGTATTCCACCACAATAAATGCTGGTTTAATTAAAGCCATAAATCACAGGCAATGTATATATATTTTTTGCGTCATCTCTGAGCAAGTAATTTTGATAGAACTAACATATAACACTTTATTCACTTGCCATTTCAGTTCTATTCTCTGCAGACTTTCATGGAGCTACTGAGTTTTATTCTCAATTAAATTAAGCCGTTAATGAAGTCGGTCTTATCTAACCTCTGTACTGATGTTTAAAAGAAAATCTTATCAATAATAATGTACTCTGCTGGAGGTTAATTTATTCAATCCTGACAATTTACAAATAAAAATATAATGAAAAATAATGCTCCAATATAAAACAATTATGCTAATGTGTATTATATAGGCTCCGGATCCAATTTCTCCGGGTCTATGTTTAAACTTAACCATTACACGCTGTTTAAGTAATTGTTATCCTACCGTTACTAGGCACCATTTAAATGGCTGGGCTTGGGTGCGATTCGAGAGAGCACTGTGGAATCAATTAATTCAATTATTTAAAAAAAAAAAAATTAAAGAACGAGTATCACTATAAATAAACATTACGTTTATCATCAAACTCACTCTCATTGCTTATACTAAACTTTAGGCAAAAGAGTTTCTAAGTACTATATTGAATTATGTAGAGAGAGTGATCAATTCACGTAAATCGAGTATATAATGAAATCTCAAAAGGATGTTGGCACTGACAGGAATTATAAATGTAGTTTTACATCATTAACATAATTAACACATATGTGGTGGAAATGCACCATATATATATATATATATATATATATATATATATATATATATATATATATATATAATTGAATGCCTTATCCCGTTCAGGGTGACTGGTTACGGCAAGCGCCTATATATATTCTTTCTATTATTACCAGCAGGTTGTTGTTTTTTAAGGGAGTTATTTTTGTCTTGTGCAATGCCAGACAATCTGTACACGTTCGCCATCGATTCACTATTATAATTAATCGTTCTGACTTTGAAAATCTCACTTATGAAAATGTTTCTTATAACAACAGACCTCTGAACAGACCTCTGCACATTTTCATCGCAGCTAAAAAATACCCAAGTGTTAGGCTGTACCTGCCAAATAGTTTTGAGTTCACGCAAAGGACACAGATTAGCTGTCCAATCATTGAGTGCAACACTATGCACGACCCCTGACCTCTGACCTTACTATCTCAAGTGCCTTTCATGCAATCTTTTTTTGGACGCGTGGGGCAGTAGTGAAACTCAAACATAACGCGGTAAAGCGATAAAAAAGAAAGAAAGAAAGAAAAAAACCCAACTAAAAGGTTATATACGTTTTCGGTAGAATAGAATACAGCAATGCAGCCAAATTTTGCGGATTACTGAAAGAGGAAAGAATTTTCAGTCAATAAGTTTTACTTTTTAGTAAAAGTAGTAGGCCTATATAGGTCTTATGTAACTTTCAATATGTATGTGTTTCAGTATCTGAACATGCTGTAAACACGACTGGTGACATTTTCTGTTAAGAGACATTAATATAACATTTATTGACCGAGCGTCTACAGGTGTCTACACTTTGTAACAGGCAGTAGGTTTGGAGAGAGAGAGAGAGAGAGAAAGAGAGAGAGAGAGAGAGAGAGAGAGAGAGTAGCCAACCCCCCTATTCATTTCAGGAATAATACCAGAACGGCTGGAGAACAAACGACTGATTAGAACTGCTAGGCTATATAACTAATATATAACTAATGTATTTTGTACGTTCTACATCCATCCATCCATCCATCTTCAACCGCTTACTCCTTTTCAGGGTCACGGGGGAACCTGGAGCCTA
>JAFFST010048758.1:134614-152130 GCA_022414735.1 Noturus placidus
GTGTACAGCTTGTGCAACAGTGTAAATTTGCTGTACCCTCAAAATAACTCAACACACAGCCATTAATGTCTAAACCACTGGCAACAAAAGTGAGTACACCCCTAAGTGAAAATGTCCACATTGAGCCCGAAGTGTCAATATTTTGTGTGGTCACCATTATTTTCCAGCACTGCCTTAACCCTCTTGGGCATGGAGTTCACCAGTGCTTCACAGGTTACCACTGGAGTCCTCTTCCACTCCTCCATGATGACATCACGGAGCTGGTGGATGGTAGAGACTTTGTGCTTCTCCACCTTCCGTTTAAGGATGCTCCACAGATGCTCAATAGGGTTTAGTCCATCAGCTTCCACCTCAGCTTCTTTAGCAAGGCAGTGCTCGTCTTGGAGGTGTGTTTTTTGGTCGTTATCATGCTGTGATTACATGATACATTGCCGGAACAATTTGTCTTTATTTTCAGCACACTATGCACTAGTGAGCCTCAGGCCATATAGAAAGATCTCTTAAAAAATAAATGTAAACAGCAAAACAAACAAATAAACAGACAAAATCATATTGCTACAGATTACGCCCATTTGAAACAATGTCTGTCTTTGTTACGAAAGAAATCATCATAAATTAAGTAAAACTTCTGTAACATTTCCATAAGATTTTTAATCGGGGCATCTTAATGCTTTTCCATGGTGATGATTGTCTTATTATTATTATTCGCCTTGATACTGGCACATATAAATTGTTCTTGAATGGGTTTTGGCGGTAACCATATTTTTGTGCCAGCACTGAAAATTTGTAGAAAACGTGCAAGTTACAGTATTTATAAGTAATCTCCACGTGGGTTTTAATGTCGGAAAAGTTGGACATTGAGGGCTTCTCTTGGCTGCATTTGTAAGAGTTAAACAACTGAAACAAACATTTGAAGCAAGTTAAATAGAATAATCTGCTCTGAGGAATTGTTAAATTATGGTAATTATGGCCAAACGCGTTGTTTAAAACTAATCACTGCAGGGTTTTCAACAAATAATAATTAGAGAGGATAAAAAAAGCCCTCTAATATAAAATAACTCCCTGAAAGGTAAATTGGACTAAGTTCAAGAAACTTTTACTTCCGCAAATAAAAATGTCCTAGGGCAACTTGAAGGCAGGGAATGGGGGAGGCTTTATGTCCGATTGAGTTGATTAATGGTCTTCAAGTCTACGACATCCGCTAGACTCGCCACGCGGGTTAAACAATGTCTTGTCGAAAATGAGCACCAAAAAAAATGCCACATCACAGAACATCTCGTGAGACAGATGACCTCCCACGAGCCCTCTATTTCACAAGCATTACTATTATAGAACATACAAGCTTATTAAATTTATCGTTATATTGTAGTTAAATTGTGGCATGAATTTTAAGTTCATACAAGTGACTGAATGTTATACGTTGGGATATTATCGATAGTGTTGTTGGTACTCTGCGTTGTAAGGTTGAACCACTTTACACGTCTTTCTGTAAGGAAAAAAAGCCCCTTAATCGCCGAAAGAGGGCCTCATTTCCCGGATGACTGCTATACTCTTTGATGCGCAAATTCAACTGAGTGCTGCATTTGCCATTGTCCACACGTGATTTTTGTTCTTTAGCAAGAAATGTGGAAACACTTAGCTCCCGATAATAGAAAGAAAGTCCAGTGTTGAATGATCAGCATGTCAACCATAGCCAGGGATTTCCTAGTGCAGAAAAGCTCCAGCCCCTCCCCTGGAGGGCTTCACACCCATTTATCTAAATTCAACAGACACTTGAAACTTTAAATAAGCCTATCCTCACCTCGCGCAAGCGCACGCACCGCCACCGAAACAACCTGGTTATATAAAAATATGTAAGTTTTGAAAGTAACGGGTCCTCGGGCACTCAGTGCGTTTTCCCATTGCGTTTCACATATTGAAATAAATGATATAAAGCTGGGTCGTGAATCACGTGATCAGGGCCCAAAATATGGATGTGAAATAATGGTAAGAGAAGACTAGTAGCTGGAAGATGTGATGTGCGATGAAGCTTTGATTCTTTTAAGGTACGATCTCACTCAGTTCAAAAGAGTCGGGCTATTATGTCTATAGTGAAGATAAACAGATAGACAGGCAGACAGGCAGACAGACAGACAGACAGACAGATAGACAGATAGACAGATAGACAGATAGATAGATAGATAGATAGATAGATAGATAGATAGATAGATAGATAGATAGATAGATAGATAGATAGATAGATAGATAGATGGCATTACATTACTGGACGAGTGTTTTGCGTCATAAAAAGAGGATCTCTGCACAAGGAGGATGGATTTTATTTTGAGGTATTTCCGTTGATTGTTCATTACTCTCATGAGTTATTGCAGGTCTGGGAAATGGTCAGTGGCAGCAAGCTCGCGTTGAATGAACGTCACATTTAAGAATATTTGGTAGTTCTGATTACATTACACTGTAATTATTGTTTCATTTTTTTCTCTCATAAAATGATAATGTAACAGCATGCAAATACATATCTAAAAAAATGAACAAAACGTGTCTATCTATCTATAGTCAGGCATCACGTCCTTTTCAGTAACTTATTTCTAAGCTAAAAAAATCTAAATCAAAATAGTTTGAGGCGGTATTCCCTCTAAACTACTGACTGGACTATTTAGAAATGAACAGCAATTTTGTCTTAAATAGCAATCCGTCTATAAGAAAATGGCATTTGCATTTTTTCATTATAATTACATTATCTGATGTAAATACATTTACATTCCAATTATTTATTCCTTAGTTATATAGAATATTTCAGTCTTTTAATCATTTCGCAGCATATACAAATATTGTATGAGTTGTATGACCTTTTCCGTTGTAAGAGTATAAGCTAAGTAATTATTGACTCTTTTTTAGAGCACACGACGGCGCGGTTATGGTTTGCAAAGCATTCTAGTTTGAAGAGTGTGTAAATATGGTTCTTCCCATAATAACAAATCAAAAGGAAGACAATAAAACTCAAAGGAGCATCGTAGGGTCGTTTCAAGTCCGCAAGGGAAACGATGAGATAAAGCGAGACGGAGTAGCATCCAGGCGCGCGCAACTACGCCGAGGTCACGGCACTCGAGCCTTGATTTATGGGCCGGGGGACTCTGGGCAGCTGCTGGTCACGAGCTAATGACTATTCGATCCGAACTCAGAAAGAAAGGAGGGAAGGATAGAAGGAAAAATTAAGGAAGAAAGAATGAATTAAAAAAGGCAGACAAATAGAAACCAGTGCTATGATTATTGAAAAGATCTTGAAAGCGTAAACGTGCTTTACTGGAATTGTTACTTTTTATAGGTATCCTCCATGTTATTTTTTACTGTGTTTCCACTGTTGCTATGGACCTATTTTAGAATGTAGTTTTCACTTTTGTTGTTGTACATAGAAAAATCCCCAATGTTGAATGATATCCAACGCTATTGGACCCAAACGAACACTGGGTAACTGTAAATTCAAGTCTTCTGTAAAACGCAATCTGACACATTATTATTATTATTATTATTATTATTATTATTATTATTATTATTATTATTATTATTATTATTATTATTATTATTGTTGTTGTTGTTGGCTATTAGGTTATTACGCCGTGCTGTGGGGGCGTCTATAATGAAAAAAAAACCTTTTTATTACCACTTTCTTTCTACAGATTTAAATGAAACTAACCTACGGGAGACGGTGTCCCTTTGACGTATCTTTTAAAAGGGTAACACGCGTAGTTATACAAACTCAAACTATGGTTTAGAGGTGCAATTTGTCATTTTAAAATGATATTGGAACAGTTCCAAATGAATAGGTTTTCATGTCTTGATTTGTAGATTGATAGGCCATATCAATGAAATATAGCCCCTCAGGTCTTTGCTTACTTGTAATGCCGAGTCACTGGGCTTCTTCACTATCGTGTTAACAATTAGCCAGTCAAAAAAAAAAATCCCCGAACAATCACTATAATAAAAACAATGGAGTTAATAATTAACCATGAGCTGAGTCTATGAAAAAAAAATGCACACTCGTGGATTTTAGGATCCCACACACCAACCCACGCCGTGCTATGCTAGCGTTCACCTTTGTATGTCTGTGTGAGCACTTCAGTATTATTATTTTTTAATTCTGTTAACAAAAGGTAAGTAAGTATGAGTGGACACCCCAAATTCCGTGTTATTTTATTTATTTTAAATGGGGAAATCTAGACACTATATTTTTAAGGTATCATTTTTCATTTTTATTTATTCCAGTGTGTGTGTGTGTGTGTGTGTGTGTGTGTGTGTGTGTGTGTGTGTGTGTGTGTGATAGATTGTACCTAGCTTCAGCCTATTTTATGGGGCAATGGTAACAAAGCAAAAATAAACCTTATAGGCCAACATTTTCCGTTTATTGTGACATGATTTGGAAAATGTGCTCATTACACTGTACGGTATTTTTTTATGCGTGTGTAAATATGATATTATCCTCTATCCATGGTTTTAAAATGGATTGTGATATTTCTATTTAAACTTCATTTCATTAGTTGCACAGTGGTGGCATTCTCTTTCGAGGGAGTTTGCTGAGATTTGTGCATGTGTCGGTGTGTCTGCGTGCACGCGCTTTGATGTGTCTATATGTGCATGTTGAAGGACTCACTTAAGCGCAGCCCATTGCCAGATTTAATGTCGGGCATTAGAACAAGGACACGTCTTTGGCTTATGTATGTTCAAGCGCCAGGACCAGGGCGCAAGGGATTGTAATCTCTCTTTTGTACCGGTTTACGTGAACCTAAAGGTTTTTTTTCTGAGCACCTTCATCTCGGCAGGTTTGTTTTTAGTTCCTTCTCTCAGGGCTCCTGAAAGTGCGATTTTGCTGCTGTTTCCCGACTGAACTTTTCTCTGGAGCCGCTGAATGAGAGCAGCTCGCACCGTGCTGTGCGCTGATCGGCACAAGCGAAGGTAAGAAAGCGAGAGGCTATCTATCGCGTGGATGTTTAATAGTGGACTTTTGTGATTTATGACCGCGCGACATAAATCTCGGTTCAGGGAGAGTTCACACTCACACATACACACACTCGCTCACTCATAGACAAGCCAGATTCCTCCAGTGCGGCAGCGGGGGTCTTCATGCTGTGCGGCTCGGGCTTCTTACAGTTTCGTGTGAGAGAAACTAAGGAGGGATTTTCATTTAACTTGTTAACCTTTGTATTAGACAGCTTTTATTTTCTTTCTTATACATTTCATATTTATAAAAATATATAAAAGAAAACAAAACAACAACAAAAACAATACTACTACTACTACTACTACTACTACTACTACTACTACTACTACTACTACTACTACTACTACTTATAATAATACTAATAATAATAATAATAATAATAATAATAATAATAATAATAATATTAATAATAATAATAGGTGTTATTATTATTATTATTATTATTATTATTATTATTATTATTATTATGCTGCAGGTTTATTTCTTTCTAATTGATGTAGACTACAATTTAAGGTTTTAATTATTAAATTATGAACTGAAATAATTGATTTACAAAACAATTTTCCACCACTACTACTTATAATAATAATAATAATAATAATAATAATAATAATAATAATAATAATAACACCTATTATTATTATTAATATTATTATTATTATTATTATTATTATTATTATTATTATTATTATTGCTGTTGTTGTTGTTGTATTATATACATGTAATAATCTGCAACAAATATTGAATACTGTGTTTATTTAAGTTCTTACCTGAGAATTTGCCCTAAAAATTATATTCTGTCCAGATAATATATTATACTCTTCCAATGAATATATTAGATAAAATATTCGTAATTAGGCCTGTTTGTTATACGTTTTCTGTTGTATAAATATCCCAGTTTATACACAGTTTATCTTATATGTAGATTGTATTATATTGGTTGGATTATTATTATTATTATTATTATTATTATTATTTATTTATTTATTTATTTATGGCTTGGCTCTGATGCTAACATACATAAAGCTGCCTGCCATCGGTCACTGAGGCTCTCTCTCTCTCTCTCTCTCTCTCTCTCTCTCTCTCTCTCTCTTTCTCTCTCTCTCGTTCTCTCTCTAACCTGGTAACCCTCATACATCAAACGGTAGTGTATGCGGCGACAGCAGCCATTATTATGAGCTGCTGAGGAAAGGTTCACGGCGTGGTCATAGAGACGTACGGCCGCCCGGTTTTTCAGGTTTCCCAGAGGACCTCTATCCATCTTTGTTGGGCGTTTGCGAATGGAGGGGAATGCGGTCGTTATGGTGTCATGGGCAGCTGTGGCGAGTGGCCAATCAGGTTTAGACTGAGAAAGAAGAAAACTCTTCCTAATCCAAAAACTAATCCATACGTAGAGACCCAGAAATTCCTCGCAGATTTCAGATTATCATGCACAATATCAATAAAAATATAACAGGAAAAGGGTAATGCGGCAAATAATATTGGTCAATTTATATGTATTTCTTGACCGAAGACCTAGCTCTGTCGGTGTATATAGATCAGTTCTGTGTGTTTATGTTTATGTATATTCAATCGTCAGTAGTCACTATTGTTACCCTTGGCCATAAGGTAAGTGCCGAGTCACTCTTCTAGCTCTCTCTTCGCTGTCAACCAGGCTTTGAAAAGTAAGATGGATAGGACCGATTTCACTCGCCTATCGTATCTCCTTCTACTTTAGGTGCACCCCTGGAGCCTATTGGAGGAGAGGCGTCACATGATAACATCGGGCAAATGTTCTTCTTGGACGGTGTCAGGACCCTGTCAGCTATTAAAATAAGCACTGGGAAACGGCAAAATGCAGAATGCGACCTACTGCGACGGTTTGGTCATTTACAGTGGCTTCTCCAATCAACGAACAAACGGATTGGGTTGCGATGCCAATCAGCAGAACTATTTCTCTACCCTTCATGTGGAAAGTGACGAGCAACGACCGGCCTGTTTCTTGCAGACCAGTGGCTCCGCTTCGCTTCACAAACTTGAAGACTGCTCGAAGAGGAAAGGAACCCAAGATGGAACTCTGGGAGTCAATGATCGACTGTCTCCTAATAACCTAGCCCGAAACTCAAACAATGGGCAAAATATAAAGAACGCAGGACACGGTTCCCTAACATCAGCCACCCGCAAGCAAATCTTCCCTTGGATGAAAGAGTCGCGTCAGAACACCAAGCAAAAATCGAGTAGGCCTATTACAAGTTCAGGTGATTACAACAATAAGTCTGCTCACATCCCAAATGTAAAAAAAAAGCCAAACTAAACATAAATAAAACAAATTTACTTCCCCAAATGTGTTTAGCAGCGAAGAAAAACTATATATAAATTAAACGTTTGATGCGAATGGAAGTGACTAATGCAGAGCGACAAATGGCCAAGAGCCAAGAACTTAATTTTGTACTGGACGATAGAACGTTGGCAAGAACTTAGCATAGCATGGCATAGCAGCCTACCATTTTAACATTACAATAACTTAATTTATATGTGGGAAATTAACAATAAAATGTGAGTCTCCGTTTCCTGTCGAATCCAACAAGAATGAAAGGGTCTGGAATATTTTATGACAAATATTTTCTACCCCTTTTCTGTCTCCTAATATTCTGACCTCTCATAAGAGATCCTTTTTCCGTTCTTCTGTCTTCACCTCCAGACTAATGTAAACGCATTTTGTATGTCCTATTGCCCTCCACGATTTCTCTTTCGTTGTTTGTACACACCGCAAACATAAAGGAAAAAAAAACCCTGAAAAATAATTTATTCACAGAAATGGTTCATCGGGTTTGTCAGTTCATCTAACACCTTGTTTATTTATTATTAATAATGCATATTGCATTAAATCGGCCTTAATCAATAATTTGATTAACGGAGAGCGAGAGAGAAAGCGAGAGAGAGAGAGAGAGAGAGAGAGAGAGAGATACTGATTGTGTCGAGTTTCAGGAAAATAAAGTGCAGTAACTCACTCGTATGCTTCTCCTGTTACATTTCTCGTGTAGGTTCATTCAGAAGGCCTATATGTGTGGTGCTGCTTTTGAACTGCTTTTACAATACTCAGGTTTTGTTTAAATCTCATTCCCAACGACGCAAATACTGTAGCTGAAAAGCAGAAACCTTTAGCATGAATGTATGCACGCTGACTATTTCGCCTCACTATTTAATGTGCTATGTGATTCTAAGGTTGTGAAAGGCCATATGCCCCTTAGTAAAAGCGTTTACTGGCTTTGCGGATGAATCTTGTGCTTCAACGGTCTGACGCAAAAATGATAATGATGATGAGTCTTTATTAATCACATATTCACCACAGGATAGTGAAATTCCTTCCCTTGCATCGTTTGAAAAAACGGTGAATAATTGATCAAAGCACAGTGAACGATTAAAAAATAACACTGTAATGAGTTTCTGTTTGTGTTCTTTAGTGCTAGACCTATCTTCACAGGGTTAGGATAATGTACTCGCATTTATCAATAGACATCTCTTTATTGTATTTTTGTAGATGTCTCGTCATTAATTAAAGGTATTTTGTTGTGTTGGCTGATCAAAGCACTAAGTAGCTAAATTGGCACCTTGTTAGTGTTAATTTGCAAGTTACAATGACGAAGTTCGAGTTCTAACTGGAAAAACAAAACAAAAACATGGACGCCTCTATGAAAACTTATCTTTTGTTTTGCTCAGTCAAGGCATGCAAAGGAAATAAAAAAAAGCTACTTTAACTGTACTTTTACACTTACAGGTTTTAGATCTGTTTTAATAGATCATAATTTCAGCTCTCATTTCCTTACATTTACGTCTAGATGTGTTAAACAACTTAGAACATGGTACCTTTGGTGGCAGACCACCCAAATTTTAGGTAAGAAAAAGTATTGGAAGAGATAAAAGTAAAGAACAGTATTTGGTTGCATACCCCTTGCTTGCAAAAACTGCATTAAGCACAGATATCACCAAACTGTTGTATTCTCCTTTTGTGTTGCCTTTCCAGTCTAGTATTGCAACTTCTTTCAGTCGTTGTTTGCTTTGGGGGATTTCTCCTTTCAGTCTTCTCTTCATGAGCTGAAATGTTGGTCAATTGGGTTAAGGTTTGGGGATTGACTTGGTCAGTCTATTTTATTTGTAAACTTGCAGAAAAAATGTTTCTGTAGACCTCTGAATTAATTCTGCCGAGTTCCATTATCAATAAAGATTAGTGAGCCTGTTCCAAAAGCAGCCCTGCAAGCCCAAGCCATGACACTACCTCGAACATACTTGACAAATGAGCTTGTATGTTTTGGATCATGAGCAGATCATTTATTCTCCATATATAGGCCTTTCCATCACTTTGGTAGAGATGGAACTTTTGGTTCCAGAACTTTTGTGGCTCATGATGAGTTGTTTGCATTTTGTGGTATAGACGCTATATTTCTGCTCTCAAAGTCTTCTTCAAATATTAGATTGTGGCAGACACCCTTATCCAGAGTGACTTACATTTTATCACATTTATACAACTGAGCAGTTGAGGGTTAAGGGCCTTGCTCAAGGGCCCAGCAGTGGCAGGTTGGTGAAACCACAGGTGAAACCCTAGTGTAGACATTCTAAGCTATTAAATGTTTAAACAATCAATCTAACAGGCAACAAGAAACACCTGTCAGTTACATGATTCAATATTTTTGATCACTTGAAAAATGGGTGGGTTCAAACAAAGGTGCCATGTTCTAAGTTGTTTAACACATCTAGATGTATATATCAGGAAATGACTGCTGAATCTTCTGATCTATCAATTCATATTAACGTTTCATCTCACACCCATATGTCTTCAGCATACAGCAAAAACAATAGACCCAGCCTTGCTCTTCCAAAACTTTCAGATGGACTGTACACTTATCAAGACTTTCAGCTAAGCACACGATTAATGTCTTTATTTCACTAGGGGCGCATCATTGCCATTGTGGAAAGGCCCTATGAGTCAATGTAGGTCTATATATTTAGAGTTTATTTAATGAGAGCATTTGCAATAATATTAAATTCCAATTGTTTACTGTTCTGATTGGTCTTTCCTCTGTGTTTAGACAGCTGTTCAGGAGACAAAAGCCCAACCACCTCTCACTCCTCTAAGCGTGCACGCACTGCCTACACCAGCGCACAGCTTGTCGAACTCGAGAAAGAATTTCATTTCAATCGCTACCTTTGCCGCCCACGGCGGGTGGAGATGGCAAGTCTGCTCAATCTATCTGAGCGCCAAATAAAGATCTGGTTTCAGAATCGCCGAATGAAGTACAAGAAGGATCAGAAGGGACAGTCTCCAAATAGTCCAGTTCTGCCGAGTTCAGACTCTGTGGCAAGGGGAGGATATGTAAGTTCAATACATTCCATGGTAAGCAGCATGCCATACAACGTGTCTCCAACAGCATATAACAATGCTCAGAGGAACACCTACAGCCTGTCTCCATCATACCCACAAGCCTTAAGCAGTATGTTTAACAACTGCCCATCTTCACAAAAGGCATACCTGGGGACTGGTTCAGCCACGACTGAGTACGACACGCACCATTTCCAAGGTAACAATCAGTTTGGTGTGCAAACACAGGGCAGTAGCGTATATGTAGGTGCTAATGGAACCTATGTGGATAGCACTGGCTGCATTGGGAACTCAATTTATGACCTGCCGCAGCTACCTCAAGCTACTAATAGCAATATAGACTACAACAGTGCCATCAATATGGGGAACAGCCATCATGAAGTAGCACTGGAGGCAGCTCAGTGCACATACCCAGACTTTACACCACACTACTCTCAGGAAAAAAATCAAGAAGCACCTAAACTGACACATCTATAACATTATTATTTGTCTTCACATTATTTATTCACTTGCACACATGCTGCTGAATTGACACAACCAAGCTTACCTTCTTTTTATTTCTCATGATTTTCTTGAGTGAGGTAGTTGCCTTTTCCTGTTTTAAAAAGTTTGTTTTATTAAATACAAGTATGGATGGATTTATGGATAAATACAAGTGTTATATTTTCACATCATTGACAGACACAGTGCTTGCATAAGAAATTGTCTTTATTTCATCTGCATTAGATGTCCATTGGCATGTGAACTCATCATTAAACAGGGTATAGTCAAGACATTGTGTTCCTGTTCCAAATGTGAAGGAAAGTTCTGATAGACTGCTGTGCCACAATTGAAGATTTCCTCTTTATTTCTTTTATTCACACTTGAGGAGAAATAACCTACAACCTTTCCCTCAACTCGCTTACTTCTCAAAATCAGGTTGCACAGAAATGTACATTTCTTTTTACTCCAATACACTATGAATTTCTAGTATTCTATAAAACTAGTCCTTTGATATTCTGGTGTACTAGTTCTCTAATATATTATACTAGATAAAGAAGCCACATTAACCCTATCACTAAGCCTTGGACACACTGGAAAACACAGAAGAAACAAGGCTAATGGAAAGTGAATATATTTTCATTCACAAAGTCTAACAACAAATAGATATTTTTAATAAATTGCAATTTACATTATTCAGCTCCTGAACCAGATGCCACATGGAGGTTTTTGGAAAGATTTCTATGCTCTATCTAATGTGACTGAGTGAGCAAGCTAATGGTTTCAAAGCAGTGATGTAATTCCCAAATCGAGAAAATTTTATTTAGGCCACAGTTAACAAAAAATATCAAATATTTGGCCATATTTACTTCAGTTTTTAGTGTTAGGTGTGGTACATCCCAGAAAGATCTGAAAAATTCACTGGATCATAAGCAGAAAAGCTTGGATATATTCACAGGGTTTGTGCGATTCAAATGGGGTACTTTGACTTTGGAAAACACTCACAGTGAACATACCAGGACTATAATATCACAAATAGGATATATTATTTTTGTTTTAAGTGCTCTAGAAAGATCTGTAGCCCTTTGCACAGCATGCAAACTGTGTGAGGTAGACTCAGATTCCTGTTCAGTTACCTGAATGGAAACTGAAGTGATCCTCATCTGCTGTATCCCATCCCTCACAAGGTTTGGCATGCTTTGGATTCTGAGATGCTTGTCTGCTCACCATGGCTGTAAAGAGTGGATAATTGAGTTACCATAGATTTCCTGTCAGTGTGAAACCATTCTGGTGGATCTCTCTCATCAACAAGGCGTTTTTGTAGAACTTCTGCTCACTCGATGTTTCCTGCTCTCACAGTTTACTGTATAAACTCTATAGACTGTTGTGCATGTTAATACTAGGTGATAAGCAGTTACTGAAATACTCAAGCCATCCCATCTAGCACAAACCATGCCATCGTGCCTAGACACTGAGATCACATGTTTTCCACATTCTGCTAGTTCTGACAGGAAAACCCAAAGTGTATAGTTTACTTAATTTACAGGATGAAATTTCTAATTCTTTTTATCCTAATCCTTTTAAAGAAAAGGAGTAATGTTTACTTGAACCAATTGGACTCTTGCAAATGCTGACCAGAGGACGACCATGAGGTTGCTGTGGTGCTGAACATACATTATTATATTTTCTATTCCCTTCCATATTTTTTTGTAAAAATAATGAAGTCATATATAATATTGTAGCTGTGCAGTAGCTGGGTGTGAGCATGGCTTTTGATCTTGACTTATTGGCTTTATGACCTGGAGTTGTTATGTGTTCTTTTGCAAGTTCTCTTAGTTCAACCTCATTGTGTTTCTCAGCTTGTGTGTATACAAGTTCTAACAGGTGAGCAGTGTAAAGAATGACCCAAGAATGGCATGGCAAAAATGACCCAAGACTGGAAACAAAGCTCTTATTTCATAAAAGCTTTGTGTCCTTTTTGAGTCGTTTTAGTTGCCATTGACAATTTAGCATTCATACTGAGTAGTTAGCAAAATCAAATTTATGCACAATATATGTTAAGGTTATGTGTCCTTTTTTATTTTCCTGTGTAATAAGAGAGAGAGAAAAAAGACAGTTTACCTTAGATTGACATTTTTTGTTTCAGCTCTCTTGTATAAAAGCAAAGAAGTAAAAGAAAGGAACAATAAGTGGATTTACTCGTTTTAATTCTGCAATATTTAACCACTTAAATCAAAATTTCCTTCAAGTTAATTGTACAAAATTTAAAAAAGTCAAAAGTACATTTGACCATTTTATTTGAAATCAGCGTGCACAGTTTCCAGAGAATAAGGACAATTCGGACAAACGTCTTTCATCAGCTGTGAAAACATCCATCCATCTTCTACCGCTTACTCCTTTTCAGGGTCACAGGGAACCTGGAGTCTATCTCAGGGGGCATGGGGCACAAGACGGGGTACACCCTGGACAGGGTGCCAGTCCATCACAGGGCACAATCAGATACACACTCACACACCCATTCATACACTACGGACACTTTAGACACGCTATATATAAAGATCAATTCTACAAATCCAGCACATCATACATGCCTTTTGTGTGACTAATGACTAAATGATATCCACATTTGAAACATCTAGCAAACAGGACTTGCCAGACTTGAAATTATCCAGCGCGTTATCCTTGTGTGTTTGAGCAGGAAGAAGCACGTTAATATAAGCTCAACAGAAAGCTAAACGTGAGCTTTACCATGGCTCACTGGCCACTTGGACTGAACGAAAATTGAGTTTAGTTTACAATTTCAACAGGACACTCAACTGACATAAAAATGTCTCGAAAAATAAAAGAATTTGATTATGTGCATTTTAGAAATTAAACTATATTTTGATTAGAGTCAGAATTTTACAGTGTATTCGAGAAGAGGGGAAAAAAGAAGAATTACCTTGTTTCACTGGCGATAAAGCAGAGAAAAATTACCACAACAACAACAACCACAACAAAAATAATAATAATAATTCAAAAGCTTATATTCAATGTGCTTATGTAAAGGTATGTTCCCTGCAATTACATAACAAAGTGATTATTGCTGCACATAATGCGTGATGTTCAGTCATTTCTTGCATCTTGCTGTGTGTTGAGGTCTAGCAGTAGAGGCCTCGCTCCTCCGAGCAGCTTCCCAGGTCCCCTTTGTGTGTGATAAGAGAAGATTAAAGATAAGATTAACTTGGAGATAAAAAAAAAGTTGTGTTTAAATTACACAATTCCAGTGAAAATTTGGGAACCGCCTGCATACATGTGCCATGAGCAACACAAACACATGCCAAAGTGGTGAAACGTGTTGCGCAGTGTAATGTAATATTATTATAATATTACAGGTTTGTACACCGCCTTAAATAATAGCTGCTTTAGAAAAAGAAAATACATATTGAGGCAGCCCTGTATGGTACGTTTATTCTATTTAAATTTTCTCTAAGAAGATAAAAGATCCTTTTACTTCGCAGTACCATAAATAACTATTTCGATGGCATTTCTTTCTGTATTCTGTAAGCGTACCTCTGTACATTATAGTGTATAAATTTCTATCTGTCCATCTACATACGTACATATGTAATATTTAGCAACATCTGCAAGTCTGTTTAACATGTTTATGCCCTGTGTTAGGCTGCATGCTCTAAGCTTCTTTGTGTTTGCCATATTGTTTTGGCAACTTTTTTTTAAATACAATTCCATTAATCAAAAAAATATTCTTCAAGTGTACTAAAAAGCAGTCAACGGTATGTTTGGAGCAGCTTTTATAACATCTGATAAGTAGGGTAAGCCACAGTATATTAACCCGTATCCCGTAAGCACAAAGAAAGGTGCACGTGTGTAACATGCATTATATGTGAAATGAACAAATGTTTACTATTTCAAAAGTTAAAACTGAGTTAATGTATTTGTTGGAAATAATGGAAATATACTTTCAATGCACGAAAGATCTACACAAGCCAGTGTAAATGAATTCTCCCCGTGCAGAATGATTCCTCAAAATGTTTAATAATAAAAAAAAAACATAAAAAAATCGAAAGAAATAACACTGAACAAAAACTCTACAGAGAATGTCCAAAACAAAAGATTTGATAAATCAAGTGGATTTAGTCTACTCACCATTTACATTGCCTTAATATAATTCTTTTTTTTTTATCCAAAAGAGATTTTGCGTCATTTTGAGTGTGAAAAAGGAATCAAAAGGAGAGAACGTCGGCATAGTGTCTTGTTGGTCTCTTTCTGCTTGCTTTTTGGATCTTGCGTAGAGTTAGAGAGTTGAAATATGTTGTGGGGGCGCCATGTTGTCAGACCTTTTGGTGAGTAAGATTGATCACGCGCAGCCTTCCTTGACTCTCTGTTTATTATATAAGTACTAAAACTGCAAGCACAGTCTTTCCATTCATGTTTTTTAAAAATACGCCACAAATGCTTGGATGTTTGAAATCGATCCTTCCTATTTTGTTAATGAATTATATAACGCTAATCGTATAACCTAAATGCTATACATACACCCTCAATACTGATTTTTATTTTCATTGTTATTGTCTTATAAGATTTCCAGGCTCGTTGTCTGCGTATAGTCTGTTATAATGTTCTATATAGTAATGTTCTCCTGGTGGACCACAAAAGTACACATGAACATCAGTTTTACAATTAACAACAATTTACGATTGACTCTGGTTGGAACGTGTCGATTTATGTGTATGTTGGCTATACCACACAAGTGCAATTATGTTATGAGACTAAGTAAAATATATGGCTAGACCTTAATAGTAATTTAGCGTTTTAATAGGCAATATGCGGTCAGTATTGAAGGTAATTTTGCAAGCAGCTAATATACGTTCTTGAAAGGCTGTTTTGCAAAGGGTTATAGTTAAATATTTTCGCCATTATTAATGTGCCTTCAACTAACATACTATTGCAAGTGTAATAATATTTTAAGAGGTGATCGAAAAGCCAAAATAACAATGCCCGTTTAACTGCAAAAAACAACAAGCTTGCTGTAAACAAACAAACAAAATCGACAGCGTTTGTTTACAGGAGTGTTTGGGGTCTATGCCATAATGTTTTTGTTTGTTTGTTTGTTTGTTTTTAACACGAACAACCATGGATTATTAACATGAGTTGAATAGTTTTATAAAGGATGGGCAAAAAAAAAATAAGAATAATCCAAAATAAATAGAAAAAAAATCCTAAATAAATTAGAATTTATCTTATAGCATTCTGATTTTTTTTTTACCAAGATTTTTGAAAGCACCCTCAAGTGTGCTTTCTCCTCTTGTAAGACGAAACCATGAAATGAAGCCATAAATTACGAGTTTGATCGTGATTTAGCAGTTAGTCCCTTCTAGCCGCGTGCCTGACGTATTTTCCTCATAACGGCCACACTTTAAGAGCTTTACGCGTTCGCATATCCCTCCTCCCTACGTGAACGCATTTCCTAGCCTCAGTCCCGGGAACCTGCAGCGTCATGGTCGCCACTCTGCTTCTCTGCCGCCGGAATAGCCGGAGACGCGAGAATAAAAAGGCCTCGAAGCAAAACTGCCAACCTATAGAACCAAGAGAGTGGTGGTCCCGGAACAGAGAACGGACAGTCTGCATGACTCGAGAAATGATGCCACAAGGGATGGTAATGGCAGAGCTCGAAAACTCCCAAAGCTTCTTTACCATATTCTGTAATTTCGAAAAGCCTGAAACCCATTTAAACCAATCCTTGTTAGCAGATTATGTTTAAAAAACAGCTTGACCTTATCTAACAACTGCTAGTTGCGTCCCGATCATAGAACCATTTTAATATTTGACATAAGGTTAAAGAATAACGCATTACATTTGTATACTCTTGCATGCTCTTGCATTCAGGACTTCCACTACGCATTACAGTCTTATAGATGAGCTACAATGTCCGTGTCAGTTTCAATTATTACGTTCTTTATCTAGTTTCATGGGACTTGTACCAACTGCACCGCACGACCTAGAACAGTGTGTCCATAACCTAATGTCTAATCAAAATATAATAAACATGCGTAAATTATTGTGTGATTTTCTGGTCTTTACCATTGTTTATCATTTTAGATGTATAGTATGGTGGACACCCAAGAGACACTGCTTCGGTTCCAGGCTCTCCCGAGCGCACAGCGGTCGGTTTAGCCGTCGGTGGAGGATCACGACGTATGAGAACCACATACAAGATTGAGAATGGTGGTGATACTGGATCTAACTGAACGCCAGTGGGGTTTCAGAACCTTCGCATGAAGCACAAACGGCAGCATGTTCTTGGCTTCCACACCAAGAAGCCAAGAAAACACAAAGAAATAAAGTTTCCGGTATAAAGAGCTCCGTTTATTAACCCAACTTTGGTAAAAAGTCAGGGCCCGTACTATGCGTGATACTCTGTTCCTTTCACCTGGCGCCATCCTCAGCTTCAGTGTAGCCTCTAAACCACTGTCAGATCCGAGCTATGATACCTCGTAAGGACGAGAATCTTAGACGCAGCTCCAACCCCTCTCCCACAGTTGGACTACAAAAGGTCAGATATTTAAAACCACTAGTCCGGACAGTTTCTACTCAAGGTAGATTGGCTTTTGCGAGACTTCCTTCAGTTTTCAGAGGATTCGCTCTTGTTTAAAAAAAAAAAAAAGAAGAAAAAAAAAAAACCCCAGA